>PVIW01009860.1:0-48629 GCA_004026585.1 Noctilio leporinus
GCAAAACAGAACCAAGTATATGAATACAAGGAATAGGCCTTCAGTGGTCACGGGGAAAGGGGTTGGGAGGAGGGGGGAGGGGGGAGGCAGAGGCAAAGAAGGGGATCAGTTTAGACAAGAACCTAGTATAAAGGAACCTGGACATGGACAACAGGTGGGATTGACTTTGGGTGGGTGGGGAGGGGGACAGAGGGGAGCAAAAAGGGGATGGATGTAATACAACAACAATAAAATTTTTAAAAATTGTGTAAATTTTTTTTGTAATAAGTCTATCCCACATATTTTTTTTTTTTTTTTGAGTGGGAAGGGAGTCTTAAGAGAATTTTGTTTGCCCTTATCACTAGCAAGAATGTCTACTGTTTCTCACAAGCCCAAGCATTGTACTATTGAAAGAAATAGCAGGAGTTGTAGTTGAAAGATTGGTATTCCAGTTTAAACTCTGACAGTTACTGGCTGGAAGACCATGAACAAATCAATCTCCTATTCATTCATTCCTTCATTTATTCAGTGCCTAGTTTGTATTAGTTACTAAGCTAGATGCTGGAGCAAAAAGATGCTTAAAACACACTCTGTTATTAAGGAACTTATTATCTAGAAGTTTAGACAAACAGGTAAGCATATTACACAATGATAAGTGCGGTGATAAAAGATTTAGACAAGGTATTATGGGAAACTCAGAGATGTGAGACCTAGTACAAACCAGAACTAGAAATAGAAATCACAACACTCCAGGTTTTCCTGAGGGGTTCTTAAAAGATAAGCATATTCCAGACAGGGGGTTTCAATCTGGGGCAAAGGTGTGACTCAGAGTTCAATACTCGTGGCATGAAAATTCAAGGTAAGCAGTGTGAGGATACGAACTAAAGAGGTCCAGGTCATGCAGAAGATGTTATATTTACTAACTTGGGCTGTCACTGGTCATCAAAGGGCATGCTGCTATAATGTGTCATGAATTCTTTACAGGTGTGCTGTCAAAGTTTAATCAGTGTGTAAAATATACATATTTTCATAGTATTTTTTGATATATGCAGAGTGAGGCAAATGGAGGTTTACGGTTGTAAGTACATGGAAGTTTATTCTTGTATTATTATTTTCAGCACAAAAAACTATAAATCACCTTTCCCTCCCCACCCTGTATTTTACTGTGATGAGTAAAGCCAAAATAAGCCATCAAATAAACAAAAGGCAAAAGGTTTAACATAAAATCAGGCCAAAAAATAAAAAAGATGGCTTACCAAAACATCTAAGACCTTAGAGCTTCCTGGTTAAGTAAAAATATGTAGTGAGTTAGGATTTCACCTCTGCTATGGCTGGAGAAAAGTAGATGGAGTCTCCTGTTGGTTTTGTCGGTCTTTCCCAAAGTGTATGTGGTGAAGGAGCTTTTCCCTCTACCGCACTGTCTTCTACTTCTTCTGGGCCATGGAAGAGGTTCACAAATATTTGGGGCAGTCTACAAAACCTCAGGACCCAGGCTGCTTTTACTACTGCTCTGTGATCTAAGGGGAATCTGCAAGTAGCTCACAAAGGCTACTTGGGGGTGGGGAAGAACTTGGTGTATAAGATATAGGGGGAGAAAATATCACTTTAATAACTCCAAATTTTATCCTCTTCACTGCAGTGAAGTGATAAAAATGAATGTTCATAGCAATTTGCTATAATTATTGCTGGGTGGTTATGGTATTAGTCATCAGGATAGGCCCTGATGGTCAGTTGAGTAACTGAACCTTGTTCTAGTCATAAAGCTCTAAAGAGGCTACACTTAGCACAAGCTGTTTTAGCTGGGGAGGTGAGGGAGATAAATGAGAACCGTGTCTACGTTCAAAGTTCCTGTTGTGGAACATGTAGGCACCTTTTGTTATAGCCTGACACCACTCCCCCAGTTCAGTGAAGTGGTCCACAGCACCATATCCAGGCTAACTTATCGCAAAACTGCTCTGGACCCATTATAAGAGTAGACATCATTAAATTAAAAAGAAAAAAAGAGTGGACATCAAGGGAGGCAGTTGTATTCTGAAGGTCTGCTCTGAACCCTCGATGTTTTCATCAGCAATTGTGGACCCCATCCCCACCCCTCAGTATATGGATACTGGTAAATCCTATTTTAAAGTTTTTCTGCCATTTATTTTAACTGTACTTACACTTTCCTGCTTCCTTTTAGATTTATTTTGTAATTTTAAAAAAGATTTTATTTCATTATTTTTAGAAAGAGGGGAAGGGAGAGAGGCAGAGAGGGAGAGAAACATCAATGTACGGTTGCTTTTCACCTGCCTCCAGCCACAGATCTGACTGGAGACCTGGCTTGCAACCTGGTTATGTGCCCTGGCTGGAGAATCGAACCTGCGACCTTTGGGTTCGCAGGCTGGCACCTGTGCTACCAGCCAGGGCTCTTTTAGATTTTTTAATTCTTATTTACCGAAGTAGTATCAATGTGAACTTCCTGACATGTTAATACTGTAGCCAAACAGTCTTTGAACACCTTCATGTGTACCAACAAAAGTCTTGCTCCCTAACATCACAATGCAATTCTTACTGCTAGTTTTAAGGTGAAAAACAGGTTGGCTAGGTAGTAATTCTGTGGCCACATGGAGGATGGAAATGACAAGGAATGTATTGGCTGTAAAAAAAAAAAAAAAAAAAAAAAAAACACTGAAGAAAACTGTTGCCTTGGTCCAGGCGAGATCACCATTTCATTCCTCAGTCTTTCTATTCTAAGGAAACTAGGGATGTATCTGTTACCAACTCAGTGAATCATAATCTATAGCTAGAACACGCCAGGTTGAATGAGTGGTAGGGAGGGGCAAGGACTTTGAAGTCAGGTGAAGCTGGGATCAAATCCCAGCACACCCATTTTTAAACTACATGACTCACCTTGAACAAGATACAAAACAAAACTTCCCTGGGCCACTCAGCCAACGCAATTTAAAATGGGGATGCACCTGCAAAAAGTTCTTAGGTGGCTGGGATAGGAAATATCTGGAGGCTTTTCTTCCTAGATGGCCCAGGATCTCAGAATAATTCAATTAACTTGAAGCACTGACATGCAAGATGGGAGCAATAGTACAGATATTCCAAAGTGTAAAAAAAAGAAAATTAGTGATTATTGGTGTGAGAAATGGAGAAATTGGAAACTAGAACATTTAATGTGAATAAATTCTAAATATTGAAATGAGAAAAAAGTCAAAAGTCGACTTAAAGAGTTAATTCTGCTTTTTAAACAGCTTTACATAAACCTCACCCAAGGCCCTTCTTGCTCCCTCTTGAGGAGGAAGCCTACTCTGCTCCGAGTGCCTGCCAGGCTGCTGTGGACCATGGCCTGAATCTCACAAGCCAGGTTTAGGACAGTACCTGCTAGGAGCTTCCCATTTTCTCCTTAACAAAATCTCCTTAGTCTTCTTTGTAGACAGGTACCAGATTTTTAACTTCACTTCACTTCATAGAATTCTAACACACACAAAAAAAATTAAATTTAAAAAAAAAATCTTTCTTGCAGTCTTTTCAGAGCTCCACCTAAAAACAGCTGGGCTAAAAGAACTTTTAAATTCTGAATGCATCAGGTCTCCTGAGCAAAGCTCAGTTGGCTTCCTTCTCACAATTTCTGGTGTGAATCCTAGGGTCTACTCATCTAGGACTAAACCCTTCTTGTCCCTGCACAATTACTTGGACTTATTTTTGTGCTCATTCCTTCCCTGCAACCAGGACATTGCTAGCACTTGTCACCAATAGAGAGCCCCACCAAATCACTTCTAGAACTCACCCATGTCCTCTTTTGTCTGAAAACAGACATGGTTTTTCCTCTGCTCAGAGAAATGTGATTTTTTTTTTTTTAAATTTTATTGTTGTTGTATTACATTCATCCCCTTTTTGCTCCCCTTTGTCCCCCTCCCAGAGAAATGTGATTTATAAATAATTTCTAATATTGCAAAATGAAGAGGATTAGAAGAAAATCTGTTTGCCTTGTTCTCCTTCCTCCTCCCCACTCCTCTCCAATAGTCTTAAACCATTTCTAGAACATCCTCTTTAGGATTAGAGAAATGTGGCAAGTTTCTAATCTCTTCATCATTTTTCTTGCTATTTATTCCAATCATGTATTTATGATCTAAATTTACATTTCATTTCTATTTGCAGGAGCTACTAATGCAGATTTCTATTATTTATGTATTATTGCAAATTGCTGTTTTAAGAATGGGACACCAAGTTATCTATTTAAACATATTTTCCCCAATTTACCTTTTTTTTCCTTCTGTCTTCCTGTGCAGCCATCTTATTTCTCCTGGATGCTCTTTGACACCTCCATTTCACTTGCTTCATTTGGAGAACATTTTTCTCTCCCTGAAGAGCACTGAGATATTGCTGGAAAGCTGTCTATGACTCCCAGAATCCCAGCTTTAAAGTCCCTGAGTTTGGAGCTCAGCGGTGTCTCCAGGGGAAAACAACTATGTAATGTCAAAATGGATACACCCTCAACCTGGGAATTGGTACCCCCTTCCTCTACTTCCATTGACTTCCCTGCCCTAGGAGGAATCTTAAGAGTTATTAAGTGTCACCTTAGAAATAGAAGTCTCAGACATTATTTTATGGAAAATACAAGGAAGCCCAGAAAGATGAAGGACATTCCCAAGGTCAAATTAATGGCAGAGCCATTAATGGCAGAGCCAGGGTGCTGTGCAACCTTCCTGGGGCTCTCTTGCAGCTGTGGCCTGGAAGGCTTCATCCATTGGTGATTTGGGCAGCAATCTAGCTGGGCTTTAAAACAGATGACAGGGAAGTCACTACAGAGAAGAGGGAAAAGAACAGGGTGAATAAGCCAAAGGCCCTGGACAAATGTCTCAGCCTCTAGGGCTTATGTTCTACTGACCACTGAGTGTGTAACAGTCTCCTGAGACTCCTTCAGGGCTATTGTGATGTTGCACGTGAAAGCTCTGAAAAACTATCTAATTCACAATATGATGGTCCCATACCTGAAGATAGCCACAGCCCCCTGTGGCTCCTGTCATTGATCTTTTCTGAAGGCTTCTGTGGGTGGAAGAAATCCATGGTCCTGTGATGTGCTAGGATGCCTTTTTTTTTGAAGATCAAAGTGGGCCATAGGAAGGCTCATTTATATAAATAAAGGATAATCCTTTATTTAGACAATCTGGTCTAGCTGAGCTTCAAATCAACAACTTGTCTTTGTTTGGGGATGCGGGGTGCTATTGTAGAGGAACTTGGGTGACACTCTTCATAACTTGGTTCTGCTCCCAGTAATACCCCTGCCTCACTGGATGACTTTGGATAAGTTATGTACCTTTCTGGAGGGGCATATTTTTTCCACTTGAAAAATGAGAATGTGATTTTGTTCTTAGTAGCTTGAGAGAAGCATTTTGGTGTGACTGAAGGTAACATATATGAATGTTTTGAAAACAAGCCTTTTTACACATTAAAAAAAAGTTAATTCTGCTTTTAAATGCCAGATATTCTTAACCAACCTGAAACATTTTCTTTAACAATTTCCTCACATATCTATTTAGGATTCCTTATATCTGTTCGTTCATTTCATCCCATCCTACACTCCAGAGAGATTAAGTAATGAGGGCCATCTTGGTACATTCAGTTCCAAGAAAAGAAGCAGGACAGCCAAGTGTTCAACTTGCTTTGTGGTAAGGTAGGAAAGAAATTCACCCCTTTTTCCATTGGAATTCAAATTATGATAAAGGAGGCAGAAAGACAGTGAGTTTAAGTGAAATGGTTACATTTATATTGAATTATACACTAAAACAGAGTGAGTCCTACTAGTCAATGAAACTTTGCCAAAGCAGAATCACAAACTTCCGCTGGGGAGGTCCAGTCAACTAGCAGCAGTGATTCCCAAGAAGGAACACCAAGGAGATGCCTGGGAAACCCCATCCCCAAAAGCCTCCTTTTAAGAGACCCCCCAACTCACTTCTCCCACATGCACCCACATTTTCATGTATTTTTAGTTTCTTCACTGCAATAAATATAAAGTTGGCAGTGCCAATATACCACAGCACAAACAGTATTTCAGGCTTTAGCATACAACTGTAAACAGTGACTAGGTTAAAAAAAAAAGTTGGAATATAACAATGAGACAGAATTCTTACCAGCAGGGCATGAACTCCACCAGATTTGTTTTTGGTGGGTTCAAGTGTTTGACAAAAGATAATAGTCCAAATGGGCCCATGACAGTCTAGAATATTGTGGGCAGCCCTAGGTCACCCCTTGCAGTACATAGTTCACCTGCCACATGCAAGATGGGATCACACAGAAATCTTTATAGTGCCATCACCAGTTGCTACTTAATATATCAGAAATGGGTGACAAACAAATTAAAATTTGCTAGGAGAAGGCAGAATAATACCTCTGTTAGCTGCCTAGAAAGTTGGCCCCTTAGTCACAATGACAACTAGGACATTTCACTTGAACAGTAAATTTTTATATATTTATGTATTTAGAGAGCAAGAGACTGAGACTGAGAAATCCAAAAATTAAACATGAAGTTCTGTCACTATAGCAAACTGGGATGTCAATGAATGAAAAACAGATGAATCCTTTTTGCCTAAAGCAGTGCAAAGAAATTTGGCAAGAAATGAAAGCAGACTCAACATCTGCACATTAGCAATGGGGCAGACTTTTATTTAAAAGACTAGTATGGTTAAAATACTATTGCTTGAATAGCTCAGATGTAATAACATCTGAGGTTTATGCACATAAGTAAAGGAGCAGCCTACGCTGCTGAAGTAACCTATGGGTTTGTTTGGACCATATTCCCACTCTGACATACAGAAGACCTGGACAGGAAACTGTCTTTTCACACACAAAATTGTGGGTTAATTATTTTCCCTAGAACTACACCCCACAAGCTACGGGAAAAAAGAGAAAAAAAATTCTGTCTTGAAAAATTCAAGAACCTGGGCAAATAAAAATAAAATTTTAATATAGTAAACAAGTTTAGTAAACACCACATGTATTTTCTTTTGTTAATGAAGACATGATACATTTAAAAAAAGTACGTATTTAAAAAATAAAATTCCTAGAAAGAGGCTTGACAAAAAAATCAGCCCAAGTTCTGTCCCACTCAATCAGAAGTGGCTCTTAGCACAAATCAGGAACACCCCTCCAACACACAAAAGTACTATTTTCCTTGCAAGGAGAACATAAACATATGCCTTACTGAATTTGAATGTTAAGCAGAATCACTGCAGAGTCTGGATGAGTTACTTCAGAATCTACCTGGTCCAATCTAAAATATTTGTTTGTAGATCCAGTTTGTACACATTTCGTAGGTATACTGAATAATAAACCATCTATTGTCCCGTTATTTTTTAAATGGCAATTCTTACAGCTCAAACAAACCATTAAGATTATACACAGCTCTCTTGAAATTCTCAGATGATGATATATTAAGGAGAAATCCTGAAAGTTAAACAAACTTAGCTCTTTTTAATTAAAATGATAGCTTAAGTAGAATGTCTATTCTGAAGAACAGTTACACTTGTTTCCTCATGAGAAAAGGCCAAATTTTCCTGGACTAATATAATTTAAAAATTAAGACAAAAAAAATAAAATATACAACTTAAGATACTATAAAACTTGAAATAATGTCAGGCTTATGGCAGGGAAAATAAAGAGTTCTGATTTCCCCCCTCAAAAAGGAAACTGTAACAGGTTCTAAGGGGAAAACAAACAAAACAAAACCAGAACTCTGAATATTTATAGCACTACACACTCTATAGCACAGAACACCACACAAGAATGGGTCACACATCAGAAATATCCTAAGAGTAACTGGCTGGGGACTTAATACTTCCAGCAACAGAGACCCTTGGTCAAAAATGTTAAAAGCTCATGTCATCAAGGACCAAAAAATAGGGAGGAAAGGCTGCATGCATGGGTCTATTACAGACATGGTATTATTCAGCAGCATAAAAACAGTACCCTCCACAGAGTCCCCCCAAATGGGGCAAAACATATTTTTCACTGCTAAGTCTGGAAAAGACTGAGTGGAACAAATTCACTTGTAACTATAGCATCTCCCATATTTGAACAAGTATGTCCAATCTGATGCTATATGTGAAAACATTAAGAACATATATGAGTAAAGGAAAAATAAAAACAAAACCCTAAATTATGATCCTTAAAAACTGGGAAAAAGATATTTTAAAGCCAAGAACGTGTAATTCTGATAATTATTATGTATAACATAATCCACAGAAAGAAAGGCCAAGAAAAGATATCTTCCTTTTGTTCAGCACCTAGGCTTGATGTCATCCTAGAAAAAACAGTGATAATTCAATGACTAGGTCACAGATGTAACTAAAAAGTCCCCTTCTGGTTTCAAATGAATTTAAACAACAATCTTCCTTAACTAGTTTTTCTCCTGTGTCAAACAAACCTATGTACAGGACAAGTTTAAATCCCTCCTCCCTTTTAAACACTAGATATGAACATCCAGGAGCATTCTACAATGCAAAGTGCCTTAAGAAAGAGAAGGATTCTATAGTGCCAGTGACATAACTGATCTGAGGAAGCTGGGATGCGATTAACACTGACAGGGGGCAGTCAGGCAATGGTGGTTTGTTTCTCCTCAGGTGTTTCCTCCAACAACTGCATGATCAGTTCATGGAGTGGTTTGCAGATCTTTGCGTAGCCCCCTCCTGTGAGATGTAGAAAATCAAACATGTCGTGGCAGGAGATGGCACCGTCCGAGTGCACGAAGCCCCCGTCTATATCCAGGAGCTGAACATTGGCAAGCTTTGGCAGGGAAATTTTGAGAAGCTGGTTCACCTTGGCATTTTTTTGCCTCAAAGGGTTAGGCTTCTCACCTCGAGGTAACAAACCCTGGGATAGAGCAGAGAGAACAGAAGACAAGAGTCACTTGCTTTCCTCTACTTATTGGGCACTTGCTATATCTTTGATTTTTGAAATACTGGACTAGACTGGTTTTAATAAAACGTTCTTTGACCATTCCTTCTCAGTTTCTTCATGAGCTCCTCTTCCTCCTCTTGCCCCTGAATTGTTGGTATTCTTTGGGTCTTCTCCTTGGCCCCCTGTTCTTCCTCCTCTAAACACTTTGGCCCAGAGCTCATCCTAGAGCTTCAGAACTATATACTGACCATCAGCTACAGAAGCGCACTTGCATGTTCCTGAGACACTCCCAACTTAACATGTCCAAAAGCAATTCATCATGTTCCCCCAAATGACGTTCCTTCTATAGTCTATATCAACTAGTCATTCCAACATACGGAGTCTCTTATTTCATATGCATTATCTATCACTAAATTACTCAGCTTTGTATCCTAAACATTTTTCTAATCCATTCATTCTTTGTTCTGTTCTGATTATATACACTGCTTTGGCTAGGGCGCTTATCACACTATTCACACCTCAATCAATGTAAAATTTCCTGATTGGCCTTTCCATGTACAGTGTTGTCTTCCCTTCACATAATTCTCAATACAGTGACTAGAATAATCTAGCTCAAATACACATCTGTTTATTAATGCCACATAGAATCTATACTATTACACCTAAGAAACAGAGTTGGAACAAATGCTGCCTTGATGAATCAAAGACATAATATGTGATAGATTAAAAAAGAGGTGTGCTTCAAATTTATTGTTAACTTAAATGTTAATGATCTAATGTGATTTTCAGATAAATCAGATATCTGCCTTTCTACAGTAAATAAAAGCCTGGTCTTATATGCTAAGAGTTAGGTTTTATCACCTCAAACTAGAAATGGCCTTTATAGACAATCAAACCTATTATGAAATTATTGTCAGACATCCATTTCTACTATAGCGTATGGTAAGATGTCTTATTTCACAAAAATAGATTTCCTGTGGCTATTCCATTAAAAGGAAATAATATTTTTTATGCTCAAAGTACTTGTTCATATCTGTTTTAAATTTTTTCAACAAAATATTGGGGCATTTATTACCAATTTATTGTGACTATATAGTTCTAAAAAAGAATTATGACTGTTATCCTAGTCTATCTCCTTCTATCCTTGTTAAGCACCTCAAAATGTCACAGATGAGGTCAACCTAAACTCTTCATTTTACATGACTGTTATAAGTATATGGCTGTGCATCTAATAGTTAACAAAAAAGAGCAGCTCTCAATGCTGACATATCAAAGTCTGATTAAGATATAATGAGCAATCATGAAGGATGGCCAGTGAACAATAAATACATGTTTTGTTCTAACTTTCACATAATACCATGCCAGTCAAAGCCATAAAGAATAACTTATGGCTCAAGAACAGGGCACCATACCTATTAGACTTTTCAAGCAAGAATGAGAAAAGTAGATTATGTATTTACATATATTTTCCTTAATATATGAGTACTAAGGGTATGCCATGGGATTTCCTCCTTAAGACAATTAGTAACTGCTAAAATATTATGTTAAAAAGAAATAAAAATAGTATGCTCCTAATCCCTTTACCATGTAACTATTTTAACAGTTGCCTTTTCCAACTGCATACATACTTTTAAGTAATTATAAATAAAATACACATATTGTTTAGTATTCCAATTTTTTGCTTAAATATCAAATTATTTTCATAGTCCTAATTGTCATATGATTAATGTTATATAAATGACTTGTGTAATCAATCCCCCCTGGGGCTGACTGATTAGGTTACTGCCAATGTTTTAGTATTGTAGACAGAACCATTGTATACCAAATTTAAAAGTCTAGTTGAAACAAAGAATACTTATGGAGGATTTACTCAACAACTTTCATGCAACAAATATGTCTTAAGCAACTACTGTACTTAAGAGATGAACTCTTTTTTTTTTTTTTCTTTGGTTTGTTTTTTTAAGAGATAAACTCTTAAGCCCTGGCTGGTGGCACAGTGGTTAAGGCACTGGCCTGCGGACCCAAAGGCTGCTGGTTCGATTCCCAGCCAGGGAACACATAACCAGGTTGCAAACCAGGTCTCCAGCCAGGTCCATAGCTGGAGGCAGGTGAAAGGCAACCATACATTGCTGTCTCTCTCCCTCTCTGCCTCTCTTCCTTCCCCTCTCTCTAATAAAATCTTACAAAAAAAAAAAAAAAAAAAAGAGAGAGATAAACTCTTAACCACAATGTAATCCTTTCTGGAATAAGGCACGATATAAGTAAGTACATTAAGTCCACAAAATACCACTAACTCTATTAAAAAAAAGAAAAAGAAAAAGAAAAAATGGTCTTGCTCCTGAGCACCTATAAGATAAAATGTAAACTCCCAACATGGCATACCAATTCCTACATGACCTAGCTGTGGCCTTTCATCTCACCATCCCAATCTCAAACTTTATTCAGTTCTTCTAGCACCCTTATTCACTCACCCAACAACACATACATGTATAAATATGCCTTTGATCATTTTTTTAAATCTCCGTAATGACTTCTTTCCTATCCCCATTTTTCTGAAGACCAATTAATTTCTTAAAACTTTTATGTCTAATCTCTCCTTTATCCCAATAGTATATTGTATAATAATTCTCTCTTTATACTGCAGGGCACCCCTTACTAAAATGTAAGGTCTCCTTGAAGGGGGGCTATGTCTTCATTTTCATGTGTGCAGGACCTAGGATAGTACTTTATACATTGTAATCCTCACATGCCTGGGTAAATGACTATCTTCTTAACATTATTTCATTAAAAAACTGAACACATACCAAATTTTGCTAAAATACGCATTTTTCAGCAGGGCTAAGGATATCTACAGATAGACAGTTATTTAATTTCTGAGACCATGAAGATTTATGGCTTTAACTCTACAAAGGGGACCACTAATCTGTTAGGGTTAACACTATAAAGTACTTACATTATTAGTGATAGAATCTCTGCTATGTTAGAGAATTCAGAGATGAATATACCATCTTGAAAATATTACACTGTTGATTGGTCATGAAAAACTTGTTTTCAAGCTCAAATATTGTTGACCAATAATGAGTTAACTTGTGCTTGCATTAGCTTTTGATACAAAAAATTATCAGAAAACAAAAAAGAAAAATTAAAAATAAACAAAATAAGGCTACCTGAGACAACAAAGAGGATTTCCACTTCTAAACAAGGATAAGCAGATAAAAGGTGACCCCACAGCTGGTCTGGGAAATGATGAGATTGGTAAGAAAAAAGTTTCTCAGGAGTATCATAAACTGCTTCCCCCTGAAGATTCTTTATATTTACGATAATCATATTTCTAAGAGTCTTCACCTGACCTAATGACATCAAGGTCTCCACCCATCCAAAGACTACATACCAATACAATGATTTTGGCCTGTGGCTGTCTAGTGTTGATAAGTTGTACGATGGCCTCAATTCCACCTGCTACTTCTTCTGCTGTATTTTCATGGTTGTTTGTTCCTACCCAGACAACAATGACCTATAATTTAGGGAAAAAAGAAAAAAAAAGGGTAAGATAAAACACCCAAGAATACAGGAACTTCTCAAATGGTATTGAATAACTTCAAGTGAGCAGCCACCTTAAAACACTGATTCATATCTCTTACATATTAGGATAAATTCCCAAAGATTAAACTTAAATGATAAAATTTTACTAGAATATGAGAATTCTTT
The DNA here is from genome assembly GCA_004026585.1 of Noctilio leporinus. Taxonomy (NCBI): domain Eukaryota; kingdom Metazoa; phylum Chordata; class Mammalia; order Chiroptera; family Noctilionidae; genus Noctilio; species Noctilio leporinus. The sequence goes on from PVIW01009860.1 coordinate 12,571, forward strand.
CATCATGAAATAGAAAGATAATTTCCTAAAGTCCAGAAACTATACAAAAAACGTAATAAACTCAATGTGTAAAACACTTGTCAAAAAAAAAAAAAAAAGTAAAATCTAAGAAATCAGGGGGAAAATATTTGCTAACTATATCAAAGTCTGCCTCACTATAAGTACCTTCTAAAAAAAAATAACAGAAATATCTAAAGCTCTGTAAAAGGTATAAATACACAAGGGCACTTAAGGAAGTCACTGATGTGGAGGCTGGATGTCGTTTTAATAGGCTTTCTATTTAAAAAAATAATGGTGTTTGTCACCTCAGACCTGCATCTTCCTATGACATGACAAAGTAATTCCCATCCTATTACAAACAAGAGGAACAAGAATGAGTTTTTCTAGTGGAAAGGCAAAGAGTAAAATAAAACTAAAGCAGCTATGACTGAGCACTGGCCTGCGAACCAAAGATGGTTAGATTCCTAGTCAGGGCCTGGGTTGTGGGTCAGGTCCCCAGTTGGGAGTGCTCAAGAGGCAACGATACATTGAGGTTTCTCTCCTTCTCTTTCTCCCTTCCTTCCCCTCTCTAAAAAAAAAAATAAAAACATTTTTTAAAAATCCTAAAACAAAAAAAACTAAAGCAGTTGCTATCAGTGGTTCAGCTTTGTCTTTTTGTTTAGGGTTGAAAAAATACATGCATGATGTTTACAATGTGATAAAGTGCTGGGTACATGTTTATGGTGAACCTTTGTTCACATCTGTTTCAAATTTTCTTCAGAAGACTTGGAGATTCTGATTACCAATTTGTTTCTATGGTTGAACAGATCCAAAAGTACTTCCTGAAGTGAATCTTGGCCCTGCTCCCAAGGCCCACCTCTGAGTTTACCCTTCCTACAGCCTCAGGTTCATAGAACCGTTAGAACCGTGTACCTCATTTGCAACAAATTTCTTCCTATAGCTGAAGAAAATAATTATAACAATTACAAATACCATTCAAACAAGCAATATGCTGACTTCTTAATTAAATGTGTATTTGGAATACTCTTAAGCAATGACAATATACATATATCTTAACGGGGCAAGAACCAAAGAACAGTGAAATAATACTTCAAAGAAGCAAGTTTTTTAGTATCAGTTTCAGGTAATTTATCTGTAAAAGACTCAAGATTAGAGCCCTGGCTGGTGGCTCAGTGGATCGGTGCCATCCTTCCAACCCAAAGGCTGCTGGTTCAATTCCCAGTCAGGGCACATAACCAGGTCTCCAGCCAGGTCCATAGCTGGAGGCAGATGAAGCAGAACCATACGTTGATGTTTCCCTCCCTTTCCTCCTCTCTCCCTGCCCTTCTCTCTGAAAATCGTGAATAAAATCTAAAAAAAAAAAAAAAAAAAAAAGGCCCCCTCAGGATTAATGATATTCTTTAAAAAATACATTTCCTGGGGTGGGAAGGGAAAATAGGAGGACTAAATGGTAATGGAAAAATACAATAAAAATTATATATTAAAAAATATATATTTATATATACATAAAAATATAAAAATTTACTTCACCTTGGGTTTAATATTCTCCAGTTCTCCATTCTTTAGCCTCCACAATACATGTCTTGTGGTATCTCCCCCAATTCCAAAATTCAGTGCATGGAGTGGGGAAAAAAGCTCTCGCCATATCTAAAAAGAGAAAAATTTGATTTAAGCTAAAATTAGTGGTAAATAAAAGCTCTCAATTGCTATGTGTTTGTTGTGAACATCTGAAGTAACAATTTCCATTTTATGAATTCAAACGTAGCTACAAACTGTGCTATTCACAGTTTAAAGGACTTTGAACATGTCATTGTATAACTCAAATCTTCATGCAGCATTAGTATCAACTCAAGAACTGAGTCACAACTCAACCTGTTTGCCCCTTAAAAAGTAGCAACATTTATAATTAAGTTGCCAACTCAATAAACTCTCCCTTTCTTTTATTCAACCATTTTAAGAAATAGGGTGAAGTACCCAAAGGTTGCTGGTTCAATTCCCAGCCAGGGCACATAACCAGGTTGCAAGCCAGGTCTTCACCTGCTGCAGGAAGGTGAAAGGCAACCCTACATGATGTCTCTCTCCCTCCCTGCCTCTCTTTCTACCCCTGTCTCTAAATAATAAATAAAATCTTTTAAAAAATAAAGGAATAGGGTGAAGTAGAAACACAAGATGAAGAAATTTAGGATTGCCTGCAGCCAAAAAGAAATAAAGCTGTCTTTTCTTTTAAACTTCCTTTGGAAAAAAGCCTAACTTTAAAAAATAAATAAATAAAATTGGAACAGTCCACTACCAAAATACATAAATACAAATAGTAAAAATGAGAATCACAACTAGGACAAACATAAGTAAGCAAATACAAATAAAATGGTAAAACACAAATAAGAATTGACTAGACAAATATAATAAATGTAATATGAGGCTTCAAGACAAAAAAAGAATTTTAATTATAAATGACGCTAACATTTTTTGTTCCATTATGTTTAGTGGCACAAAGAATTCCATCAGGTATGTCTGATATCCCTTATACTCTGAACTAGAGCTTTTCTACAGTGTCATGCATAAGTCTACAGGTCCAGCTCAAAAGGAAAGTCTGCTAGTAATGAATGGATTCACATTAGTAGCTAAGAGCCATCCCACTTTACCTCATATTGCTGCATTAACTGCACCATGGAGTCCCCCACAAAGAGCACATCCGGCTCTTTGTCTTTGCAGTCCAGGACAAATCTGTTGTGCTGGTTTGAAGAAAGAAAAATCAGAAACTGGTATTTCTTTCCCTGTGAGATTTCTTGGCTTAGACAGAAGTTGTCCAACCAGTTACTCTATTATTAAACATCCTATTTGGTTTGTCCCTAAAGCTCATTCTACTTGATCAGCAATAAACTGCTGAAACTTTCTCCGCACCCCCTTACTACAGTGATCATCCTAGTATGCTCAAGAAAACTGTAATTTTACTAAAATCAAAATAGAAAAATACATTGTTTAAAAATAAATCTTTTCCTCAATCTTTTTTCCCCTCAAGCTTTTAAAAGAAAATTTCAGATGTACATGCAGAAAAGTTAATACAACAAACATCTGTACATGTTCATAATCAACAATAACATTTTCTATTTGTTTTATCCTTATATGTTGACCCATTTGAAGGTAAGCTGCAAACAATGTGATTCTTAACCCTTAAATATTTCAGCATGCATCTCCTAAAGGCAGTCTCCTATAAAACCACAGAACTATTATTACATCTAAGAAAATGAACAATACCATAATATCTAACATTCAGTTCATGTCAATCTTTCCAAATGTTCAAGAGTGGGATGTAGTTTACTTGGATGTTTGTAACATGTCTTTGAAAATGCCTGTTAATTCTAAACATGAGGCACTGGCAAACTAAAACTTTTGCCTAATCCAAGTTTATAAGCTAGGGTGACTTAGTCCTAGAATGCTTTGCTTCACTCTAAAGGCATAAGATGCCTTTTTAAATGGATTTCACCCATCAATGCTTCGATTTTTTTTTTAATCCCTGAAACTGACATGATGATTGAGGCTACAGCTCTCTAACCCAGTTCTAGGGAAAGGTCTGAATGCTGTTTTTCTTAAAACTACTCTAAATTTTGCTCCCCCTAGGAACCCTAGGAATTAAGGCAGAGGTTCTACTATTTAAGTATATCTGTGGATAATACCAGTGGCAGACGATACTGTGGTGAAACTGAGGCATTCAGTTGCTATAGGTGAAAATACAAAAATACTTCTGGAAATAATTTGACAATTTATTAAACCAGCTTCTCTCTCAAGGTGACAGCATTTGGGATAGCCTTTTCTTTATACTCACATCCATATCTTGTATAAATTTAAAAATATTTCTATTATTTCAGTATTTTTAAACTGAAGAGATAAATGAGCAAGACTATAGCTAGTGAGCAGGTGCACTTTACATCATCACTTTTCTACTGCATGTACTTACATGTATTACCAACTACCTTTTAATACCAATAAAATAGCTCATTTATGGCATGCCATGGAATTTGGCTTTGCTACTGTACAGATTCTAGTATTCCACAATTTCTTTTAAAGTGGCTATAATGTTCTGAAAACTATAAAATATCAAACAAAACACCTATAATCCAATCATCTCACTTACTGGGAACTTACCACTTGAGGGTATTTTCTTCTTGTCATTTTTTTTGCATATCCCTCCCCACGAACCGTCCCATAGTTTAAGCATTATGTATAGATCTTTCTGGCACAATGGGTTGAGAACAGGAAAACCTGTTCAAATTTTAGCTTCTTGCCCAGTGACTTTACGCAAGTACATAAACTGAGACTCATTTTTCACATCTACTAGCAACTGTCTGATTTGTGAAAATGAGAGTTCAATGAACTGGGACCAGTTTTTGGCTGGCACCCTATAGGTACTCAAATAGCAGCCATTATAACTGTACTTAACATTATACTAGCAGTATTTTTCTATGTAGCTACAAGATTTTCAAAACCATAAATTTTAACAATCATATAATATCCTAATGAATGCACTAACTGGCACCATTTTTAGGCCTTTTCCTATTGATAAGACTTGCCAGTGTCCTCTTACTTACTGTGTTAAAGAAATGTGCACATTTTATTTTTTACATTGTGGAAATTCCTAAATCAAAGGGGATTTATGGACTTTGGATATATTTCCAAATTCTGAACATAAAGGCTGTATCTATACTGACTCTAGCAATGTATCAGAACTGGTTTTACCATACTTACTCCTGTGGATATTAATATTTTTCTCTCTCTTTTTTCCTGCTTATTGAAATACCTAGTCATGCTTTAAAAATACTGTTGTTATTGACATTATACAAAAAATACCAATGCTTCATCTTTAACATTTATTGCAAACAGTTTCCCAATTTGCTGCTGAATCTTTTTTATTGGGGGGGGGGGCGGGAGATAAGGTGTTAATGTTTTGGTATATGTATTTAATTTACTTACAGTCAAGTCTTTCAATATCACCCTTAAAAAAATCTTTTATTGTGAAAAATGTCACATGTACACAAAAGGAGAGAAAACACTACAAACCTCTATGCATCCACCACCAGCTATAGCAATCGCTGAAACTTTGCCAGTATTATGTTATTCCCCAAATTACTATGCCACCCCACCCATCCCCAGAATATTTTGAAGCAAACCGAGCACACATTTCATGTATAAATATTTCAGAATGTAACTGTTAAAAAAAAATGTAAACATAGAACCACAATTTTACTCCCCTCCAAATTAACAGTAATGCTTTACTATTAACAAATAACATATTCAAATTGAATGTCACAGAGCTTTTCGTTTTCTAGCCTTTTTAAAATTCAGGACCAATTTGTTTCTTAAATCCCTTTTAATCTACAGCTTTCCCTCCCTCTGTTACCATCTCCAAATCTCTTTTTTTTGCCCCTCAAAGATATTTTTTAAGGGAAATAACTGTTTGACCTACAGTCCAGATTTTTTTGTTTGCATTCTTGTGGTGGTGAACCTGTTCATCTGTTCCAGGTATTTCCTGATATGTATTAGTTAAGTCTACATTAGGGTTTCATATTTTGGCAATATTTCAAAATTCAAGAGTAATATTGTCACTTGAATTATTGTATCATTCACTTAACTTCTTCCAACATTTTACATAAGCATGGCACATTTGTTAACACTAAAAAATTAACATTGGTAAATACCACCAACTAAAATAGCTTATTCAAATCTCACCAGGTTTTCCCATTAATGTTTTTCTGTTCCCAGAGTCAGTCCAGGATATCCTGTTGCATTTAGAACAGTTTCTTGGTCTTTTACTTGTCTTTCATGACCTTGACATGTTGTGGTCAGGTGTTCTGGAGAATGTCTCTCAATGTAGGTTTTCTCATGAACAGACTGAGGTTATAGATTCTTCTTAAAGACTACCAGAGAGACAATGTGCCCCTGTTTTATTAGGGGGCACATGATAGCAACATAACTTACCAATATTAATGTTAACATCAATCACTTGGTTAAGGTGGTATCTGCTATGGTTTTCTATTATAAAGTTATTATTTATCTTACATATTCTAGTTGTTATAAGAGAGACACTAAATCTATCCCACATTAAAGGGGTGGGGAATTAAGCTCCACCTCCTGGAGAGAAGGGTATCAAAAGATATCTGGAGGAAAGAGGACAGAGGGGAGCAAAAAGGGAATGGATGTAATACAACAACAAAAATTATATGAAAAAAAAAGAAAAAAGGTAAATGGTTGCATATTAAAACAACCAAAACAGGCCCTGGCTGGTGGCACAGTGGATAAGGCGCCAGACTGCGAACCCAAAGGTCTCTGGTTTGATTCCCAGCCAGGGCACATAACCAGGTTACAAGCCAGGTCTCCAGCCAGGTCCATAGCTGGACGCAGGTGAAAGGCAACCACACATTGACATTGATGTCTCTCTCACTCTGCCTCTCGCCCTTCCCCCTCTCTAAAAATAATAAATAAAATCTTAAAAAAAACAAAGCCAAAACCAAAACCAAAAAACCCATCCAAACAATTTACAGGGAAATACATACCTTGGGTGTAGGCAAATATACATCCTTTTTTACAAGTGCCCACTAATTTCAGTATTCATCAATTGATCTTGCCTACAGTAATTATGATTTGGTGTTCTAACTATAATATTCTTTAAAAAAAATCATTTACTTATTTATTTTTAGAGAAAGGAGGGAGGGAGAGAAAGAAACATTGACTGGTTGCCTCTTATAAGCACCCTGACCAGGAATCAAACTGGTAACCTTCTGATTTGCGGGAATGATGCCCAACTGAGCCACACCAGTAAGGGCTAATATTAATTTTCCTTTTTTGTATTACAGTTAGTCTGTAAGGAAGGTTTGTCCCTCCTCCCCTACTTGTTTATTCACCCAATCATTTATTTATAACAGAATAGGATTTGTAAATATTTATTTTATTTCTTGAGTTATATATCAAAATCAGCATAATCATTTATTATGCTGCTCAAATTTTCCAACTTTGTACTTTGGGTGCTCTATCAAATTGGCTCCAAATGGTCAAAATTACTACCATCAGTGAGACAAGCCAGTAACACATTAAGGACAAATCACTTCAGTGGTATTCCTGCCATGCATTATTTTCTCCTCTTTTTTGAGGACTTCTTTGCTTTTTTGCACTACAAGATGCATCAGACTCATCTTTTATTTATTTTTTATTCCATTTGTAGAATTAATCATTTCTCCAAGAAGCTCTGGTTTCTTTCACTAGAGGACTATGTTTAAAAATCAAATTGTGTGTATATTTTAATATTTAGTAAAGTTAGTCCATCCATATTATACAAGTTTTTTTTTAAATGTTAAGAGATTTTGTATTTACTATTTTTTAGAGAGAGGGGAAGGGAGAGAAGCAGAGAGGGAGAGAGATATCAATGTATGGTTGCCTTTCACCTGCCTCCAGATACAGACCTGGCTTGCAACCTGTACCCAAGTTTTTTGTTTTGTTTTGTTTTTTAAGATTTTAAAAATTATTTTATTATTATTTATTTTTATTATTTAATTAATTATTTTTAGAGAGAGGGGAAGGGAGAGAGGCAGAGAGGGAGAGAGGGAGAGAGACATCTATGTATGGTTGCTTTTCACCTGCCTCCAGCTACAGACCTGGCTGGAGACCTGGCCTGCAACCTGGTTATGTGCCCTGGCTGGGAACTGAACCAGCAACCTGTGGGTTTGCAAGCCAGCCCCTTATCCACTGTGCCACCAGCCAGGGCTTGTATACAAGTTTTTAAAATATTTTAATATTCTATCTGTTTTTCTTTCATGGCTAATTCTTTTCCAGTTACTACTTATTATTTAAAGCCTGCTAATTTGTGCCAGGAGAAATAAAAGCACTTATTTTTAGTTACTACTTAGTTATAAATTACCTAAATCCCCATCAATTTAAAAATCCATCAATAAAAAAAGACAAATCCATTGTGGTATCTTCATAAACAGCAATGGAATACTATTTAAAGAGAGAAAATAAAACTATCACTACGCTTTAACATATACTATATACTACAGAAAAATATATTCATAAAGTACTATTTACATAAAGTTTTAAAACAAGAAATACTATATTAAAAAAAATTTATTGAGGTAACATTAGTTAATAACAGTATGTAAGTTCCAGGTATACATTATAATCTGACAACTGCATACACATAAGAGTTTCCCACAAAAAATTACATATATCTAGTATATAAGTACATTTTTAAAAATTTAGCATACTGGTATGAGGGGAAGAGGTAGGAAAAAGAAATATGATCAGTGAATACATCAATGCTCAAAATATTTCATAATGTTTAAGTATATAAACAAACGAGTAAGTTTAAGTAAGAATAATCAAGTGGTTAATCCATATGAGAACAGCTGGAAAAAACCTACCTATCACTCAGAATAAGCTTGTTGAGAGGCTAATTTTAAAGCCTGGGAAGGCAAAAACAGGAAAAGAATACTATACAATTACAAAGAGTATAAATATAATCACTAAATACTAAAACATGAAACTTTGGGGACTTGAAATCATAGCAACTTATTACTTAAAAGACGTAACTGGTTGAAAACCAATAAAGGTTAAGTTTAGGTACTGTTAAGTGGTGACAGTTTATAAAAGGGAAACTAGGAATACTGAATAAAACAAAGTGCTAAAATACAAAAACAAACAAACTAAAAAAACAGGGACACATCAAGAAGACAAAGGGGCCAGCTTACAGGATTCCCACTAGCTAAACTTGGGACAATTTGAGCTTCAAATTTACAATGGTTTATAACCAACTGAATAAAATAAGGTCCTGTGGGTCCATACTTTTAAAGGTAAGAATTGGTTCAGGCCAACATCATCTTAACCAAGTGATCAAAGTTAATATAGTAGTTCCTCAAATAATGTAACTTCATTCAATATTGTTTTGTTATAATGTTGATGAGATGCTTAATAAGAAACTTAACTCTTATTTTTATCAATTAGCCTAGAGTAAAATTGGTTTCATTATACACCATTTTGTTCAAGTCACAGAAATTACTGAAGACAGTAAGTGAGGACTTACTGTATCACCAATGAGACAAACCAACAATATGTGCCTTCTATGTGATGCACTGAAGATATCACTTCCCTTATATTCCTGCTAAAAATGTATATTCTGAATCTTGATTATGAGGAAAAAGAAAGAACTCAAAATTGTAGGACTCTACAAGATGAATGGCCTATACTATTTCGAACTGTCAATGTAATAAAAAAATGTCTAAGAAATGTTTTAGGTTAAAAAAGATAAAGAAATATTACAAATAAATGCAATGTGTGATTCCAGACTTGGAAAAAAAATTGATATCAAGAACATTACTGGAACAACTGGAGAAGTCAGAATATGGTTTTGAGATTAGGTAACAGTATAGCAATGTTAAAATTTCTGATTTTACCAGCCTGGGAATCCAAAGGTCACTGGTTTGATTCCCCAGCTGGGGCACATAACCAGGTTGCAAGCCAGGTCTCCAGCCAGATCCATAGCTGGAGGCAGATGAAAGGCAACCATACATTGACGTCTCTCTCCTTCTCTGCCTCTCTCCCTTCCCCTCTCTCTAAAAATAATAAATAAAATCTTTAAAAATAAATAAATAAAGCCCTGGCTGGTGGCACAGTGGATAAAGTGCCGGCCTGCGAACCCAAAGGTGGCTGGTTCGATTCCCCAGCCAAGGCACATAACCAGGTTGCAAGCCAGGTTTCCAGCCAGGTCTGTGGCTGGAGGCAGGCGAAAGGCAACTATACATTGATTCTTCTCTCCCTCTCTGCCTCTCTTCCTTCCCCTCTCTCTGGAAATAATAAATAAAAATTCTTTAAATAAATAAATACAATTTCTGATTTTAAAAACTATACTACAGTTATACAAGAAAAAATGTCACTGCTCTTAGAAGACATCGAACTACTTCAGGGTGAAGGGGTATGATGACTGCAACTTAATCTCAAAAGGTTCAGAGAAAACAGTATTTTGGGTATATACAGAAATAAATGCAGACATACAAATAGGGGGAATGTGGCAAAATGTTAACTGGCAAGTTCAGATGAAGGATATAAAGAGCTCTTTTAAAAATTTTTTGTAGTACTGTATTTGTATTTTAAAATTACTTCTAAAATTTTAAAAAGCTCACAAAAAGAATACTGTAAAGACACTGTTATGTCTTAAAATTAACAGGGGGCAACTATCATGCTTTCAAAATATTCCTCAGTTCCAACATCAGATGGCAATTAGACATGAGATTTCTAATGTTAGATTTTTATGTACACTAATAAATTCTCGTTGACCATTAAAAACACTCCTTTGCAGTTTTGGTCAAAAGACTATAAAACTGAGGAGACACAGCTCATGTGAATAATGCAGTGCACTTCCTTTTACCTGAGACATCCATCTGTTATCTCCTTGAATATCTTCTGCTGCATGTGGAATGGCTGCTGGGTTCGAGTCTCCTTGGCTCATTCTGCACCTAAAGAAAAAAATGCTTGTCATGTTTCATTCATTAACAGGAATGTTTATTTGTTACTACTTACTTAAATACTACAGGCCAGGTATTAAATAATAAAACTTAAGTTTTGTTCTGGTTTTGCAAAGAAACAAAATACCTCGATTTTATTTTCAGCAGAAATGAATTCCTGGGCACAACTGCTTAAAGTCCCATAAATGTCTAGCAACACTAAACTTTCAGGCAGGTTTGAGCATCATTTAGGAACAGCACACTACAGCTAAAAAATCTGCTTTAAGTATATACAGGCAACCCCCATATAACACAGCACTTCTATAACATGGTTTTGCTCTAACGTGGTTCAAGAATTTGGGAAACCCCTTGTAAAACATGGCAATCCTAGAACACAGTTTCACTCTAACATGGTTTGAGAATTAGAGAAATTCCTGAACAACACAGAGCATAATAAGAGCTTTTAAGAGCAAAAGATATCTCATTTGAAATTAAAGAAATTTATAAAGATCTCTCAGCTAAAAGTAAGCAACCTAAAATAACAGATTTTTTGCCAAAAGTACAGGATAGAAGTCAAGATAATGCTGAAGAAAGTTCAGAGGATGAAAATATCAAAAAGAAAACCCCTGTTAACGGTGCTAGTAGTGATGACAAAGAAAACTTTCAACACATGAATATATTATGCTTTTGGTGAAAATTGCCTTATGATATTTCTCTTAATTATAAATATATAATAGTATCCTTAAAAAACATTTTGAGCTCAATGGATTGGCACCTGGCTGTGAACCCAAAGGTTGCTGGTTTGATTCCCAGCCAGGGCACATAACCAGGTTGCAAGCCAGATCTCCAGCTAGGTCCGTAGCTAAAGGCAGTACATCGTACAGTGATGCTTTCTTGCAAAAAGGATTGCAGTTTACCACTAATCATATAAATTAGCTCAGTTCTAAATGATATTAGGTCTTTTTAATTTTAACTGTACATCTTAAGTGTATTTTTTATGCTGTTAATTGCCCCAATTTCTTTTCCCTTTGCTCCCCTCCACCCAATACTCCCCTTCCCTTCAACAACCCCACCCTATTTACTTAGTTCATGTCCATGAGTCATGCATATAAATTGCCTGGCTTCACCCTTTCCTGTATTAGTAATTCCCCCTGTATCTTGTACCCACCAACTATGTTTCCTAATCTTTGCACCGTTTCCCCATTTCTCCTTCCCTCTCCCAGCTGATAACCCTCCAAATGATCTCCATACATGAAATTCTGATCCTATTCTGGTTGTTTGCTTAGTTTCTTTTTTGTTATCATTTTTTTAGATTCTGTTTTCGGCAGCTAAGATTTGGTTGTCATTTTAATGTTCATAGTTTTGATCTTTTTCTTGAATAAGTCCCTTTAACATTTCATATAATAATGGATTGGTGATGAACTCCTTTAGCTTTACATTGTCTGGGAAGCCCTTTATCTGCCCTTCCATTTTTATTTTTATTTTTATTTATTTTTTAAAGCTATTTTTTAAAAAGATTTTATTTTATTATTTTTAGAAAGAGGGGAAGAGAGAGAGGCAGAGAGGGAGAGAGACATTAGTGTATGGTTGCTTTTCACCTGCCTCCAGCCACAGACCTGACTGCAGACCTGGCTTGCAACCTAGTTATGTTGCCCTGGCTGGGGAATCGAACCTGCGACCTTTGGGTTCACAGGCTGGCGCCTTTATCCACTGTGCTACCAGCCAAGGCTTGCCCTTCCATTTTTAAATGATAGCTTTGCTGGATAGCAGAATCTTGATTGTAGGTCCCTGCATTTCATCACTTTGAATACTTCTTGCCAGCCCCTTCTTGCCTATAAAGTTTCTTTTGAGAAATCATCTGATAATCTTATACATACCTCACAAAGTCTGTTAGATAACTCTCTTCTCTTGCTTTTAAGATTCTCTCTTTATCTTTAACCTTTGGCATTTTAATTATGGTGTGTCTTGGCCTGGTCCTTTTTGAGTCTAGTTTGTATTGAATTCTCTGTGCTTCCTGGACTTGTATGTCTATTTCCTTCACCAAATTAGGGAAGTTATACTTCATTACCTTTTCACATGTTTTCAGTTTCTTGCTCTTCCTCTTCTCCTTGTGGCGCCCCTATGATTTGGATGTTGGCACATTTGAAGTTGTCATAGAGGTTCCTAAGCCTCTCCTCATTTTTCTCAATTCTTATTTCTTCATTCAGTACTGTATGACTGTTTATTTTTTCCTTATGTCCCAAATCATTGATTTGAACCCCAGCTTCTTTTCTTTCCCTTTACTATTGGTTACCTGTGGATTTTCCTTAATTTCACTTATCATAGCCTTCATGTCTTCCCTTTTGCAAATGCCATACTCACGCATATCTGTGATGTCTGCAACCATCTTTATTACCAGCGTTTTGAATTCTGTGTCTGTTAGGTTGGCTATCTCGTCGTCACTTAGTTCTCCTACTGAAGCCTTGATCTGCTGTCTTTTGGGCCATACTTCTCTGTCTCAATTGACAGACTCCTGCTTGCTTCTGTGTCTTAGGTAGAGCTATCATACCTGCTATGTTGTAAGGGGCAGAGACTTAGGTGTTTGTCAGTACAAACGACCTGTTTCATCAGGCCCTGATGATGTATGTGGAGGAGGAGTCTGCGAGGGAACAATGCTGCTTGCTCAGCAACTGCCCTTTTTCCAGGCACTTCTCCCACTTCCTGTATGGGATTGGTGCCTCTCTAGCTGTTGCCCTGATTGTGGTTCCCAGAGTGGGTGGGTCTGCAGACGTTCTAGGGCTGTGGGGGCCTCTAAGTAAATGGACACTCTGAGAGACTGGCAGTTTCTTCCTCAGTCCCAACCCTACTGGTATTTTCACAGTCAGAAACAATGTGGCTTTATTTTCTCCACAGCGCTAGAAGAGTGAGCTGCACAGTCTGGTCTGGCGCTGGGAGTGCTCCCCAAGTGTCCCTTTCTGCTTGTGTTTCATGTGTGATTGTGCCTTCTGCCTGTCTGCCACAACCACTGCCACCGCATCCTATTCCCCTTCCACCTGTCTGGATGCGTACTTCTTCTTTTTATGTCTTTGTTTGTTGGACTTCCATGCAGCTTGATTTTCTGGAACTTTTGGTTGTCTCCTGTTTTGAAGTAGCTACATTTCTTCTTAGTTGTGGAGGGAGACACAGCATGTCTACCTACATCTTCATCTTGGCTGAAAGCTTAATGATACTAAGCCTTAAATAAAAACTTGGCTCAAGTTTATATCCCCATCTGACTGAAGATGTAAAATACCATCCATACCCTGTGTATATGTTTCTTTAGGTTACTAAAATTTGTGACTATCAGAAAAGAACAGATACCTATGAAGGACTATAAGTGTTATGCTTTATACCCACCACCTTGAATCCTCACAAAAGTGCTGCAAAATATGAAAAACAAGGATCAGAGAATTTAAGTAATTTGCACAGCAAGTGACTAAAATTAGGTTTGTCTGACCCAATAACATCACATCTGGCCCACTGATCACAAAAAGTTCACAGTGACTCCCTTAAGAGGTCTTATATCTAACCATTTAATTCAAAAGACATATACAAATACTACACAGATCTAAAAATATCAATGTAAAAATACAAGATTCAAGAAGAACTGCAAAGTGAATCTGTATAGCTCCAATCAGACTATTTATATGGTATCTGGGGTTTCACTGTCCAAAAAAGGCACAGAAGAATTAAAAATAAAGGAAAAATGATTAAAGGGACTAAAACGAATAGCCACATAGAACTGGATTCTGCTTTTGTTTTTAAACTCATAAAACAATCCACAGCCTAAGTGTCCATCAGTGGATGATTGGATCAAAAAACTTTGGTACATTTACACAATGGAATTCTGTATAGCAGAAAGAAAGAAGGAACTCCTACCCTTTGCAACAACATGGATGGAACTGGAGAGTATTATGTTAGTGAAATAAGCCAGTCAGTGAAGGACAAATACCATATGATCTCACCCATTACAGGACAATAATGAACAAAACTAACAACAAGCAAAACAGAACCAAATATATGAATACAGTGAATAGGCCTTCAGTGGGCAGGGGGAAAGGGGTTGAGGGGAGGGGGGAGGCAGAGGCAAGGAAGGGGAGCAGCTTAGACAAGAACCTAGTATAAAGGAACCATGGACATGGACAACATGTGGGATTGACTTTGGGGGGAATGGGTGGATGGGGAGGGGGACAGAGGGGAGCAAAAAGGATGTAATACAACAATAAAATTTAAAAAACAAAAAACAAAAAACCAATCCGTACATTCTATATAAAAGTATCTTTGGGCCTAAATTCAATTTTAGACTTAGGTCTGGCTATTCAGATTAAATATGACATAATATTTAATAGTTCTAACTTAATAACTTCCCTCCCTGCTGATTAAAAGTTCTACTGGCCTAAAACAGACAAAGGGCAACCAACTTTTCCTATCTTACAGATTTCAAAATTAGACATACATAGGGTTATGTAATCAGTTGGCAAAATTTTAGTAAAATAAGCAACATACCATAAAAGTGTTATATTTTGAAATAAATTTATTGATATGTAAATACATAGTCATTTTTTAAATTGTTCTAAAAAGTCTCCATTTGCTGCAATAATAGACTCAACTCGACTTTGGAATTTTGAACATGCTTTAATTAACTTTTCTTTATTCATGGACATCATAATGTTTTCAGTCTTAGCTTTAACAGCCTCTTTATTGGAATGAAGTTGTTTATTAACTCCTCTCTTACAAATGTTCCATACATAATAGTCTATAAAGGATTTGCATCTGGGGAACTAGGCGGCCAGATTTCCTTTGACCAGAATTCAGGAACACTGACATTGAGACATTCTTGCACCTTTTTGGTGTTATGTGCTGGCGCACCATCTTGTTGGAAGATAAAATGATGTCCATTTGCAACTTGCTTCATCCACGGTACAACTACTTCTCTCAAAACACCAAGGTAAACATCCTGGGTCTTTACTGATGATCTCCTGGATTCCATGTACAATATCTGGACTTGTGCGATCCTTGCGTACCTTATGTGTTTTCCTTGTTGGTGTGGTGACATCAGGATCAGCATCATACACCTTGTTCATGTTATAAACTGTGCGTTAAATGATATTGTTGAAGTCCACAATTTCCTAAGCAGTTTGCCCTATACACAGTCCAGAAATTATGGTTGCTCTAACTTCATATTCCTTTGATATGATGGTTGCTCTCAGAATTTAATACTTTATATCTGAAACAATGATGTTAAATCATAACCTTAGAAACATAGTTTTTCAAAATTAGTAAGAAGCACGTGAAGTAAGGAAATGCAAAGTTATTGCCAAGTGATCGTGTGCACCCTATAATATAAAGACATAGAGCAGCTCCATTTTCCGCTCAATTGAAAAAGTCTGTTACCTAACTTTTATGATAGATTTAAGAAACCCAATCACTTCATTGGGTTGTTATTTATTTTACCACTTGGAGACATATTTAATTAACATGGTAGGTATTTTGAAGCAAAAGTTAACTTACATAGAGTTAATTAAGAGTATAATTGAGAGATCATTAGTGGAGAAAATGAATCTGTCCTACTTTATTATATAATTAAAACTATTTTTATTGGAGACTGTTTAAAAAACAACAGTGACAAATAGTCAATATGAGGTACCTCCATAATCATAGTTCCCTCATCACTTAAGGACAAAATGCAGGCCCTTTAAGTTCATTTTCAGTTCTTGGGATACCATGTTCAGATATTGTTGAAAAACTTAAATAGTAATTTTGACAACTAAAGAGTCTTTAGAGGAAATAAGCTAAGATGGTAAGAAAATTTAAAACCTATCATATTATAATAGTTTTAAAAAGTGGGTATGTATAAACTAGATAGCTATAGAAAATCTGGTTGGGGAAGGAAGACACAGGATATGAACAGCTGCCAAAGTATTTGAGGATTACTAGGAAGGGATATTAGGCTTATTTGTATGTCCCCAAAGATGAAGACCGAGCCATAAATAAAGAATGAGTCAAATCTCCAACAAATATGACTACAAAAACAGCATGGCCTGTTTCTCAAGGTAAATTCCTCTATCAAAGATCCATAGAGAGGCTAGGGGGACACCTAATGAGGCTACTTGAGTAAAACTTGGTTCAGATTGCTTGGGTCTAAATATTTTTTTAAATCTTTTAAAACTAGACCTCAATATATGTAATTATTTATAAATTAAATAAATCATTGTTAATTTGTATATTGTACTGTTAATTATATTGTTAACCTAGGTAGTAATATATATTTTAGTAAGGTTTATTTTTTTACACATAAAAACATTCTAAATTTTCTTCTATATCTTATGCAACCCAGGGGGTGCAACATACTCTATTTTCAAGACCAAAGGTTTATATCAACTCTAAGATATCTTTAGATCTATTATTCATTTTATAGACATGGATTTTCAGAGATCCTCCAACAGGTAAACAACTTATCTAAAACAAGTGCAATTAGGGATTACTAAGAACTTACTATATACAACATACTGTGCTAGGAGCTTTGTTAACTAAAAATAAAACTAAACCTCAGTTTTAGGAACTCCATGATAGGGCAAGATGGTACTTAAACTCTGGGTGATATACTTTCCATTACTTTGAGCAAAGAACATTAGAAAAGAGAATATGGAACAATGACAAATTCTAATTTACTGAGTCAATTTACTTATATGTTCTATTACTACTACCCAAATTTAATGGCATTCTGATACCCTGAATGGAATCTTTTACCTTGGTCCTACATTTTTTTCATGGGCAGATGAAAAGCTGTATGAGCAGAGAAACTGAGGAACAATATGTCACTTATTTTGAAATTACCAGGCTGGTAGGACTGGAAGATCACCAGACATTCCCACTTAGTCAGTCTTATTTTAAACTATGAATACAAGATCATCCTTCTTCCTCTACAAGGGCAAAGTACCTGAGCAAAACCTAGTTTCTTTGAGCCTTCAGACACTTGGATTTTGTATTATTTTGACAAATCAAAACCTCCCAATACAAAGTAGCTTTCAGTTTTACAGATATCAATGGCTTGGTAACATTTTAAAATAGGTAAAACAGCCACATACTCATGCAATCTCTTTTTTTTCCAAAGATTTTATTTATTATTCTTAGAGAGAGGGGAGGAGAGAGAGGCAGAAAGAGAGAAAGCCATCGATATATGGTTGCCTTTCATCTGCGTCCAGCTATGGATCTGGCAGGAGACCTGGTTTGCAACCTCATTATGTGCCCTGGCTGGGGAATCGAACCAGTGACCTTTGGGTTTGCAGGCCGGTGCCTCATCCACTGTGTTACCAGGCAGGGCTTAATCCCCTCTTTTAAGAGCCAGGCTGAAAATGGACCACCTAAGGGACTATGCATTTAGAAGAATCAAATAATTTGGGAATTAGATAAAAATAAACTTTGTATTCTTTGCAATAAAAATGAAGAATGAAGTGCTATTTGGAGAACAACCTGTGATAGGTCACAAAAATCTGAGTGATTTTGGGTTTCTCCCTCAAATAGAGAGCAATATTGTAACACAGTGGTATTCAGAATGGTCAAGCTATAATCAGAAACACACCAAAAAAGTACCAACAGGGAGGGATTTTACTCCCATCTTACCTTGCTGATTTGTAATAATCTTCCCTGTGCAGCACTAACTTCTGAGATTACAAACAGAAGGTTCAATTAGAAAAACCCAGCCTAATAGAGATAAAGGCCTGGAAAACACAAGTTTTGTTAACTGACCAGGTAAGACTATTCCAGGGAAGCTTTAATTGTTCATTAAGAGTTCTTTGGGAAAATGAGTAAGACTTACACAAAATTTCCCACTTTCCTGCACATTCTATATTCCCTCCTTAATGTGGACTATGACAGCATATGTAACGGCACAATTTCCAGGCACTTACACCCGTACAGTATAGAGGGTCTAATCAGAAACCAGCTCCAACAACAAAGAATTATAAATTCTTAAGCTGAGCTCGATGTTTCTTTAGTTTAACCAGGAAACAGGTGGAGAGGGAAAGTTCCACTAAGAATGAAAGATTCCAGATGTTTGCACTCTAACCCAAGGCTTCATTTTTGTTTCAGGCCTCATCCTGAATACCCTGCCTCAGCTACTGTTGGGTGGGCCCCAAGGTTCCTGCACATCCATAATTTATTATCAAATGCCTCAGCCAACAAATTAAAGCACAATGATTTCCTACTCCTCCCCTGCTTCCCCCACAAGGAGGCAACCTTTATATCAGAACAATGTGCCCAGAAGAAAAATTTAAAGACACAGGCATATCCAAAGCAAAGGCTACTCAAATGTTCAGTGAAGATAATCCTATTTTCTCCTTCCAGTTTCTCCACACCTTTACCTCCCCTCTCTCATTTTTAAAGTTGTATAAAATGAGGTCATAAGGTGGGGTCCAGGCAGTCTTCCCTTCATCCATAGGTGAAGCTCTAAAAAGAGGCCCAATTTCAAGAGTTTGGTTTCCTTAAGGTTTGTAATTGAAATAGGTAAGCTACGAAAAGCAACGCTGGTGTGGTGGTAGTTATGGAAAGCACAAGAGTAACATGTACTGGGTAGATCACAAATCTGTAGACCAGAAGGTCCTGACCTGTAAGTGGACATGGACCATGTTAAAAAAACAAATAAACAAACAGCAAAAAACCTAACAAAACATCTCTATTGGTAGGTTTAACTAGCTGGTTGACCTTGGGCAAACGAATGACCCTGGGCCTCACCTTTAAAAGGAGGTGTTAACACTGGAGAGCCCTTTAAGAAACAATCCCTTCTGAGTCTTAACAGCCTGTGCACTTAAAATATGTATTATAGGAGGCAATGGGGAAGTTTTGAAAGAGTTGAGCTTTTTCAACAAAAGGCATAACTCACTGGTTTGGGTCGCGCTAAGGGCCTCTCAGACAGAAGGAAAGGGGAGAGCAGGGTCGCAGGCGCAAAGGCAGGGATGGATGGAGGGAAAGGGCAACAGCTGAGCCTGGAGGCAGAAGACTGCTACAAATGGTGCTGGCCGCGGCGAACCACCGACCAAAGAGGGCTGGGGCCGCAGGGAGGCCTCCTCCAGGGGTAGGCAGGGGGAGGGCGGTGCACCCCGCTTCGGTATTTCTCCACGCGGAAAGGCGGGGTGCGGAACGGCGGGGTGGAGGGAGCCGCCGGCTGCAGAGAAGCGACAGGTCTGAATGCGGCGCAGGGGAAAAGCTCTAAGACGGCCGGCGAGAGGTCCCCAGGTCCCGGGACTGCGAGGGCAGCTAGGGAACCATCACCCGACCCGCGAACGAGGCGCGCCCGCGGACTCCCAGAGACGGCTGCTGGGGCGGGGTGGGGGCGGGAGATGCCCAGGGAGGGTGGGGGAGGGGAAGTCGCGGGCCTCACAATAACAAATCGCAGCCCCTTCCAACCCCCCACCTCTGAGCCACAGGTTCTTGGTGACCTTGGATGCACTTACTTAGGCAGAGGGTCTGTCAAGGCCCCAAGCGACTGCAGCGTGGGCAGGTAGTGTGTCTGTCTCTCTCTCAGTCTCGCGGGCCGGTCTCCGTGCGTCCCTCCTCTTCGGAGTACCAGCCGCGGAGCCTCCACTTCCGGTTCCCCTGCCACTCCGGCAAATGGCTTACGGATGTCCCGCCCCATCCTGTCGGACTTGGGTGGCTGGAGGAGGTCTATGTTCTCTGGTGAAGCCAGCTGCTGGCGCACAGAGGCCCAAGGGCCTACCTCGTCCCATTAGGTTACCCACTTTGTTGTGTGTCTTGCCCTCTTTTTGCTAGTACTTTGGTCTCTATATTATCGCATCCCACAATTCTGCGTTCATGTCACCGCAGAGTTTAGATGGCAGGGTGAAGATGACATTCCTGACAATGTGGCGTGACTTCACCCTGACATCATTCCCATCCCATCTAACCAACCTGGCTTCCTTCTCCACCCCATGGATAACCAGAATGCTCAAAATGGGAGTGAGGCAGGGCTCCAAGGTTAATGAAACAGTCGCTTACATTATGAATGGAATTTCTGTTTGTATGATGAGTGTACGGATTTTGGGGACTGTTTCTTGAGGTGATACCATAGGGGAATGGCGAGTCATAATCTTTACCTTAATGATGCATCCAGTTAAGGGTGTCAGAATAAGAAATGGCCAAACCTGTAAGAATACGAGTTTATTTGGGCCAAATTGAGAATTCCCAGAGAGCAAAATTTCAAGGGATTGAGAAAACACCCTGGAAAATGGCAGTTATGCATCTTATTTTATACATGGCAATCAAAGGAAGAGTCCCAAGGATGTTACATGAAATTCATTGATGATAGCTTAGGGAGGCTGGAGAAAGCAATTTGGGGAAGGAGGGAATATCTAGAATTAGATAAAAACTAAAGAATGGATACATACTTCTTTTACATTTGTTGGGGAAAGCAAGCTAACAGTGAACAATGAACAGAGTAACCATGAGAGGTTACTCTGCTCTGGTGTAGTTGTGCTTTGAGGTGTTGGAGCAGGGGAAATTACTTGGGTATTCCAAAGGAATGTTATCTTAGATGCAAACAAACAGACAGACAGGCTCAGTTAAGGTGAAGAGTGACCTTTGTTATGAAAAAATGCCGCCTTAGGACATGCTTACCTGCCATGGGCTACTTATAGTTAGAAAGTTTATATTTCAGGCAATTCTGTGTCTTTGGTCTTTGAGTTTGCAAGGCTGCCATGCAGGTCCCCCTGAGCTTGTCAAGTTTAATATGTGGCCCCCTTTACGTCCAAAGGGGGAAACATACATCTACAAAGTCAATATTGAAAAAAATATATGCTAAATGTTATATAAATGCAGGATCTGTTAAGGGTACAGAGAAGAGGGGTTATAAGAAATGTTTGTGAGGTAGTGTGCCCTAAGCTGATCTGGATCCATTTGACCTGTGCCTGGAAACCAGGAAAGCCTGCCAATATTCAGAAAATGATTAGGGATTTTGATTTTGCTGACAAAATCTATTAAGAATACTATAAAAACCTGGGAACCTAAATTCTAAGATAATATAAAATTATTACTTTTTAGATTACCTGTGCTTGTCAAGTGGTACTAAATTTATAAGGCATATATGACGTCTGTCCAGAAAAATTCCAGCCATTGTTAATATAACAAACAATTTGCACAACATCAATGTAACCTGACAGTCAAGAAGACTATACTGAAATGTGCATAGGTGAACAATGACAACTTCACTGGTCAGTGGAAGTGGTAGATGCCATTGAGTGAGCATGTGTACTGTGTGCCATCATATTCAAAATGACTGAACAAGTAGAGCAATGAATCTGCATCAAATTTTGTGTTAACACATTGTTGACCAGCAATTTTATAGCAAAAGCTAATGCAAGTGCAAGAACCAGTTAACTCATTATTGGTCATCAACAATGTATGGGTTTGAAAACAAGATTTTTTGTGACCAGTCAACAATGTGTTAAGTTTGAACATTCCTCCAGGAAAACTATTTGGATGATTCAAAAGGCTGCAGCAATGGGAAAATGGTGATTGGCAGCTTCATCAGAGAATGTACCCACTCGTGCATCACATCCTGTGCAGTTTTTTTGCAAAAAAATTAAATCACCAAGGTGACTTCGCCCCCCTACAGCCTAGGTTTAGCACCCTGCAACTTCAGGCTTTTTCAAAAACTAAAATCACCTTTGAAAGGGAAGAGATTTCAGGATTTCCTGAATCCTGATGAGATTCAGGAAAGTATGATGAGGCAGCCGATTGGGAGAACAGTATGAGATCCCAAGGTGCCTACTCTGAAGGGCACTGAGGCATCATTATTCTCTGTGCAATGATTCTTGTATCTTCTTCAATAACTGTTTCTATTTTCCCTATTACATGGCTGGATACCTTCTGCACAGATCTCATAAAATCCAAAATAATTTTGTTCTCATATAAAATGAATTTTACTTAGCTAGTTTACCTTGGAATTCTCTTGTAGAAGTTCATATTATTATTGGAGAAATCCTGGTTCTTCTTGATGGTGCAGTAAAAAATTACCGATCAGTGAGCCTATTAGCATGCACGCAAAATTTATTAGTTAATGGGAGAGCAAAAGCATGGGTGGCAAAAGGCCAGGGTGGGAAGCTTTCCCCATTGTGGCCAGAGGCCCAGTGACAAGGGAACCAAGAGAGCAAGTCTTTGATCTGAGGACTTATATAATGTGGCAGGATGGGGGTGAAGAAGTTACATATTGATTGACAGTTAAAGGTGGTACCAGCTTTTCTTAGGGGAATATGACTACCCAAACTTATGTGCATGGGGGTCTGTTAGCCCTAATCCTTATCTTGCTATAGACTCCATTTATTCATCTTCTTGTGAAAGGAGGCAGTTAATTAAAATTGGGACAGTTACCCAAAGTTATTTATAGTCTCTTTCTGTAGGCATTAGGGACTCCCCCCTAAAACAGATAGTGACTAGAGGTAGGCAATTAACCAAAGTTTGTTTTATACCTTTGTTTCTTTTGGGCTCTGTGGACCCTCTCCTGCTTTTCTGGCCTTGGGATAAAAGCACAGTTTCAAAGGCTTTCCTTCTCAGTTAGTGCAAGGACACATAGATTTTCAAGGATTTTCCTCCTCCCATGTTAGTATGGTGTTTCTTGTGATGTTGGACTACCTGGCAATATTATCAGATACATGAATTTGAATGTTTTGGTTTTTTTTCCCCATGAGGTTGGTTTCTAGTTTCAAGCTGTTGTGATCTGAGAAAATGCTTGATGTGATTTCAATTTTCTTGTATTTGTGGAGGTTTGTCTTGTGTCCTACCATGTGGTCTATCTTTGAAAATGTTCCATGTGCATTTGAAAAGAATGTGTATTTTGCTTCTTTGGGGTGAAAAGGTCTGTATATATTAATTAAGTCCATTTGATCCAGAGTTTTGTTCAGTGCCATAATACCCTTGGTTTTCTTTGCTTGGAAGATCTGTCCATTGTTGATAGCAGGTTGTTAAAATCCCCTCTATGAGCATGTTACTGTTGATACCCTTCTTGAAGTCCTCCAAGATTTTCCTTTTATATTTGGGTGCTCCTATGTTGGGTGCATACATGTGTACAAGGGTCATATTTTCTTGATGGGTTGTTCCCTTAAGTGTTATGAAATGTCCTTTTTTGTATATTTATTTATTTTTCATTTAATTTAATTGTTTTTATGTTACATCCATCCCACTTTTGCTCCCCTCTGTCCTCTTCCCCACCCACCCATTCCCCACCAAAGTCAATCCTACCTGTTTTCCACGTCCATGGTTCCTTTATACTAGGTTCTTGTCTAAACTGCTCCCCTTCCTTGCCTCTGCCTCCTCCCTCCCCCCCAACTCCCTTCCCCCTGACCACTGAAGGCCTATGCACTGTATTCTTATATCTGGTTCTGTTTTGCTTGTTGTTAGTTTTGTTCATTATTGTCCTGTAATGGGTGAGATCATATGGTATTTGTCCTTCACTGACTGGCTTATTTCACTAAGCATAATACTCTCCAGTTCCATCCATGTTGTTGCAAAGGGTAGGAGTTCCTTCTTTCTTTCTGCTGTGTAGTA
Source organism: Noctilio leporinus (assembly GCA_004026585.1). Taxonomy (NCBI): domain Eukaryota; kingdom Metazoa; phylum Chordata; class Mammalia; order Chiroptera; family Noctilionidae; genus Noctilio; species Noctilio leporinus. Next base: position 36,609 of record PVIW01009860.1, read on the forward strand.
TTCCATTGTGTAAATGTACTAACGTTTTTTGATCCAATCATCCACTGATGGGCATTTAGGCTGTTTCCAGCACTTGGCTATTGTAAATAGTGCTGCTATGAACATAGATGTGCATAGGTTCTTATGAATTGGTGTTTCAGGATTCTTTGGGTATAGTCCAAGTAGTGGAATCACTGGATCAAAAGACAGTTCCATTTTTAGTTTTTTAAGGAAACCCCATACTGTTTTCCACAGTGGCTGCACCAGCCTGCATTCCCACCAACAGTGCACGAGGGTTCCCTTTGCCCCGCATCCTCACCAACACTTGTTGTTTGTTGATTTGTTGATGATTGCCATTCTGACAGGTGTGAGGTGGTATCTTATTGTGGTTTTAATTTGCATCTCTGATGACTAGTGATGTTGAGCATTCTTTTATATGCCTCTGGGCCCTTTGTATATCTTCCTCAGTGAGTTGTCTGTTCAGGTCCTTTGCGCATTTTTTAATTGGGCTGTCTGTCTCCCTGGTGTTGAGTCACATTAGTTCTTTATATATTTTGGAGATCAGACCCTTGTCTGAGGTACCATTGGCAATTATGTTTTTCCATACAGTTGGTTCCCTTTGAATTTTGCTGGTGTTTTCTTTAGCTGAACAGAAACTTTTCAATTTGATATAGTCCCATTTGTTGATTTGTTCTTTGATTTCCTTTGCCCTTGGTGAAGTATCAGTAAATATATTTCAGTGTAGGACATCAAAAAGTTTACTGCCTATATTTTTCTCCAGGACCTTTATGGTGGCACTGCTTATGTTTAAATCCTTTATCCATCTTGCGTTTATTCTGGTGTATGGTATAAGTTGGTGGTTTAGTTTTATCTTTTTGCATATTGCTGTCCAGTTCTCTCAACACCACTTGTTAAAGAGACTGTTTTTACTCCATTTTATGTTCCTTCCCCCTTTGTTAAATATTAGTTGACCATAGAGTCCTGGGTTAATTTCTGGGCTCTCTATTCTGTTCCATTGATCTATATGTCTATTCTTATGCCAGTACCAGATAGTTTTGATGACAGTAGCCTTGTAGTATTGTTTGAAGTCCAGTATTGTGATTCCTTTTACCTTGTTCTTCTTTCTCAAGATTGCTGTGACTATTCATGGGCGTTTTTGGCTCCATATAAATTTTTGAAGTATTTTTTCTATTTCTGTGAAGTCTGTCATTGGTATTTGTATTGGGATTGCATTGAATCTATAGATTGCTTTGGGTAGTATGGACATTTTAATGATATTAATTCTTCCCATCCATGAACATAATATATGCTTCCATTTATTTGTGTCTTCCTTGATTTCTTTCTTCATTGTTCTGTAGTTTTCTGCGTACAGGTCTTTTACCTCCTTAGTTAAGTTTATTCTTAGGTACATTATTTTTTTTTTGTTGCTATGGTAAATGGGATTTGTTTTTTTGCTTCTTTTTCTGTTGTTTCATTATTGGTATACAAACATGTGTTTGATTTCTGGATATTGACTTTATACCCAGCTATTTTGCTAAATTTGCTTATTAGTAAGGTTTGGGTGGAGCCTATCAGGTTTTGTATGTACACTATCATATCATCTGCAAATATGACAGTTTGACTTCCTCCTTTCCAATTTGGATACCTTTGATTCCTTTTTCTCCTCTGATGGCTATGGCTAGAACTTCCAAGTCGATGTTGAATAGAAGTGGAGAAAGTGGACAACCTTGTCTCGTTCCTGATCTTAGCGGGGAAAGCTTTTAATTTTTGTCCATTAAGTAGGATGTTGGCTTCAGGTTTCTCATATATGGCCTTTGTGATGTTGAGGTATGCTCCTTCTATTCCCATTTTGTTGAGGGTTTTTTTTGTTTGTTTGTTTGTTTTTTAAGATTTTATTTATTATTTCCAGAGAATGGGGAAATGAGAGAGGCAGAGAGGGAGAGAGACATCACTGTATGGCTGCCTTTCACCTGCCTCCAGCCATGGACCTGGCTGGAGACCTGGCTTGCAACCTGGTTATATGTGCCCTGGCTGGGAATCAAACCAGCAACCTTTGGGTTCTCAGGCCGGCTCCTTATCCATTGTGCCACCAGCCAGGGCCATGTTGAGGGTTTTTATTATAAATGGTTGCTGTACTTTATCAGCAGGAGTTCAATTCTTCATTCCCTCCAGCATGTGTCCTCACTGTCCATACTTCACTGCTCAGATTTCTAGTCTCCAGGGAGCCTTCATCTGTCCTCAGTTAAAGACGCCCCTTTGGGTAGAGCCGCCACTGACCAGAGCCAACCTCGGCCTGCCCGCCGGTTTGGAACTGTCTCACCTGCTCTCCTGCAGGTCTCTGCAGCCTTTGGGCTATGCTCCCCCAATTCCAGATGCTGACCGCTCCAATTCTTAGGGACCTGCAGACATCTTGTGCTCCCTATCCTATCCTCTAGCTGCTCTGGTACTTGAGAATGCCATTAGCACTGCTTTCTACTCCGTTGCCATCTTTCCTCCCTTTGTCTCTTTTTATGGCCTTTGTTGTAAAATGTATTTCGTCTGATAAAAGTATTGTTGCCCCAGCATTTTTTTTGTGTCCATTTGCTTGAAATAATTTTTTCTATCTCTTCACTTTCTGTCTGTATAGACCTTTTGTTCTGAGGTGGGTCTCTTATAGACAGCATATATGTGGGTCATGTTTTCTTATCCATTCAGCAACCTTATGTCTTTTGATTGATGCATTTAATCCATTTACATTTAAGGTTACTATTGATAGGTACTTATTCATTGTCATTTTCCCCTTTGTTCATGTGTTCCTCTCCGTCTCTCTGTTTCTTCATGTTCTTCACTTGATCTTAGCCAAAAGGCCGAGAAACAATGTTTCTTCATGGTCTTAAAGTACACCCTTTAGCATCTCTTACAATATTGGTTTAGTGGAGATGTGTTCTTTTAGCCTTCCTTTTTTTTTGTCTCTTTTCATTTTGTTGCACTGTCTGGGATTTTTTCCCTATGTTTTCCTCCAGCTTGCTGATCTCATCCTCTGCTTCCTTTAACCTGCTTTGATTCCTTCTACTTTGTTGTTCAATTCAGGAATTGTATTCTTCTTTTCCTCCTGCCTCTTATTGATAGTTTTCATGTCCTTTTTAATGCTTGTGTAGTTCGCAGTAAGTTCCTTGTAACTTGCCTGGAGTTCTTCATAGTTTCCCTGGAGTTGTTTGTAGTTTTCTTTGAGCTTACTGAGCTCATTGAGCTTCTCTATCATCATTATTTTGAATTCCATGTCTGATAGTGTGCTTGCTTCTATTTCATTTAGCACTCTCTCTGGTGATTCCTCCTTTCCTTTTGATGGGGTGTTGTTTTCTTGACTTCCCATTTTAGTTGACTCTTCTTGTTTGTTTCTACTTCTTAGATTGGCCTGCTTCAACTTTCTGTTTTCATGGTGTGACTTCTGTGGCAGGAGAACTGTGAGATTCAGTGGTACAATCTCCTTGTCGCATAAACTTGCTGCTCTTGGGATGCCCTTTGTGCCATTTATTTGGGCTGTCTGGTTTTACTTGGGGTTTTGTTGTTGTGTTGCTCTTTGGTGGGTCCTTCCCTCCAGCTAGCTGACTGAGTGTCACTCTGCCCACAACATCTTGTATCCTATTGTAGAGGTGCACTTTCTTTTCTTTCTGGATCCACCCGTGGTGATGTCAGATTGTATCCCAGTTTGGGTTTAGTCAGCCTGTTGGAGAATACCAGAGACAATCTTTGCCAGTCTCCTTCAGTTGTTAATCCAATCAATCTGTGATCGATCATCATGCATAGGCACCGCTGGGTAAGGCAGATTAATTCCTATGGGGAGGGCTATAGCTTCCCCTCAGGCTGATGCCACTTGGAGAAGATTGGTCTGCCTGTGGTATGGGGTATTGGTCAGGACTGGGGCCTCTTTGGCTGATCCCTCATTTCTCTCCTCAAAGCAACTGCCCCAAACTCTCCTTAAGCATCTCCAGTCCACTCTGCTCCCCCTCTGCTAGAGTCTAGGGTAAGTGAGTGCCTATGTATTTTCATGCATGGTCCCTTTAACAATTCTCTGAGTCTGTAGCCATCTCAGGCTAACGAAACCCCACAGCTTTGCACTTTTCACAGCTGGATGCTGTTTTACTCTCAGCTTTGTTGCTGTAGGCTGGGAAGCCCAGCTGGGAGTTTAGAACCCACTCTTCTCAGGTGGAACCCCCACAGTTGAGATGCTTTTTCATCCCTTCAGCTGTCACTCATGGGAGCCCAGCCAGCCTCCACATGAAGTGCTGGATAATTTTAAAAACAGTTCTCCAGAAACTGAACCAAGAAATTTAGTCCCCAAAGTTCTAGACTTTGTTTTTGGGGGGAGGGAAGGTGGTGAACCCAGATCAGAGTGAGTGTTTGCCATTGCCAATAAACAGAAATGCTAACCCTTAAAGAAAAACTGTTTTCATAAACTTGTTACCTAAATAAATAAAAAGAAAGTTCTATTACCCATTTCTTTTTCTTTTCTTTTCTTTTTTTTCTTTTTCTTTTTCTTTTTCTTTTTGTACGTAACACATGGACTTTAATATAGAAAGATACGGAATGCTTCACGAATTTGCGTGTCATCCTTGCGCAGGGGCCATGCTAATCTTCTCTGTATCGTCCCAATTTTAGTATATGTGCTGCCAAAGCAAGCACTATTACCCATTTCTTAGTCTCTGTAGCAGAGAGGAACATTTTCTTAAAGATGGAAAAGGAATTATATTCACCAATAGACAAGTCAGAAGTTTTACTTATGTATCTGATGACAGTACGGGGACAGAAAAGTATGTGTTCTATTTCCAGTTATATAGCAAACTCAGCCCCTAAACTCTTCCTCTCTAACAAAACACAGAAATGCTGGATAAGGTGTATGAAATAATCTATTAGTTTCCTATCCACTGCCTTTTGCAAGTCCAAGGTTTCATCCATTCCCTTATAGATGTTAAAGCCAAAACCCATAGATTAATGGGATTGGCAAATTGTGCAAGGACAGCTAGAATGTCAGCTCACAATTTACCTCTCTAATTTTCAGTTTTCTATTTTTGATCCTCAGGATTTCTTCTTGTTTTCTTATAAATTCTACTACATTTAAACGCCCCTCCCCTCAAGCCCACCATGAAGGCAGGGACACATCAGGGAAGATACTCTCAGTGAAAGGGGAGTCAAGAAGACACTGCCACTAGCACAAGATTATGATGAAGAAAAGTGTCTTGATGTGGGGGTCTTCTCAGTAATTCACACTACTCTTGAGGTCTGGAAACTCTGAAGCCAAGAAATTAAAATGATAGTGGTCCTTTGTCAGTAATATCTCTGGGAATATGACATAAGGAGACATAAAGCTTATCAGAAGGAATTGCATAGATCACTAAAGATTCCCACAGAAAGAGTCCTGCTGAAAATAAGCTCACCTTTCAAGTTATAAAACACATGGGTAAACAGTGTGCCAAATATAAAAATCAGCACATACAACCAATAGGAACTTGATTCAATTGAGCTATTAAAGAAAATATAAAATGTGGGTATTAAATTGATTAGTGACATAAAAGGAACTAAAAAGTTTTTAAAAATCTAGATATCATGAAACCATAGACAGATGTGAAGAATGATACATAGCTAGACATTAAAAACAATTTTTGAGAGAAGAAACCCAACAATTTTAGAAATAGCTGACAAAATAACTCATGAACTTGAAGACAGATAGGAAGTCATCACAGAAAGATGAAGTAATGTAAAACACAAGACAGCATATCTGACATCAAGAATACACTGGAAGGAATAAAAAGTATGTCGGATTAAGTAGAGGATCAAATCAGCAATTTGGAAGACAAGTTAAAAGGAATAAACACCCAATCAGAGCATCTAAAGAAAAAAGACTTTAAAAGGATGAGGATAGGTTAAGGCAACTTTGGGACGACATAAAACATAACAGCCCCAGTTGGTGTGGCTCAGTGGATTAAGTGTTGGCCTGTGAATCAAAGTGTCTCTGGTTCGATTCCCAGTCATGCCTGAGTTGTGGGCCATTTGGGTGGTGCATGAGAGGCAACCAGATATTGACGGTTCCTCTCCCTCTTTCTCTGTTCCCTCCCTTCTCTAAAAATAAATAAATAAAATTTTTTTTTAAAAGATTTTATTTCATTATTTTTAGAAAGAGGAGAAGGGAGAGAGGGAGAGAGACATCAATATATGGTTGCTTTTCACCTGCCTCCAGCCACAGATCTGACTGGAGACCTGGCTTGCAACCTGGTTATGTGCCCTGGCTGGGGAATCGAACCTGTGACCTTTGGGTTCGCAGGCCGGCACCTTACCCACTGTGCTACCAGCCAGGGCTAAATAAATAAAATCTTTAAAAAAACATAACAATAAGGATAAAAACATAGCAATAATAAATAATAATAACCTTCATTATAAGGATAGCAGGAAAAGAAAATAAACAAGGAATAGAGAACCTGTTTGAAGAAATAATGGCAGAAAACTTCCTAACTTGGTGAAGAAAACAGCCACACAGGTTCAGGAAGCACAGAAAGTCCCCATCAAGATGAAATCAAGGAGGCTCACACTAAGACCCATCATAATTAATATGGCAAAGATAAAAGCCAAAAAAGAATGTTAAAAGCAGCAAGAAAGAGACAGTTATCCAAAAGGGAATTCCCATAAGGCTGTCAGCTGATTTCACAACAGAAGCACTTCAAGGCCAGAAGGGATTAACATAAAGTCTTCAAAGTAATGAAAAGCAAGGACCTACCAACTAAGACTACTCTATCTAGCAAGTCTGTCATTGAAAGTTAAAGGTGAAATAAAGAACTTCCCCAGGGGAAAAAAACCAAACCCTAATGGAGTTTATTACCACCAAACCAGTACTGCAAGAAATGTTAAAGAAACTGCTTTAAGAAGAAAACAGAGAGAGAGAGAGACAGAGAGAGACAGAGAGAGAGAGAGAGACAGAGATAAAGAAAAAAATACCAATAATAAGTACCTATCAATTAAAACCTTAAATTTAAATGGAATAAATTGTTTAATTAAAAGACATAAGGTAGCCCTAGCTGGTGTGGTTCAGTGGATTGGCGCTGACCTGTGAACCCAAAGGTCGCTGGTTCAATTCCCCAGCCAGGTCTCCAACCAGGTCCTTTTCTGGAGGCAGGTGAAAGATAACCTTACATTGATGTTTCTCTCCCTTTCTTCCTTCTTCCCTGCCCTTCTCTTTGAAAAAAATAATAAATAAAATATTTTTTAAAAAAGACATAAGGTAGCTGGATGGATAAGAAAACAGGACCCACATACATGCTGTCTACAGAAGACCCACCTCAGAACAAAAGACTCACACAGGCTGAAAATAAAGGGATGGGAAACAATATTTTACACAAATCAAATGGAAATGAAACAAAAGCTGGGCTAGCAAAACTTACATATGACAAAATGAATTTTAAAACACCATAATTAAAGACAAAGAAGGTCACTATGTAATAATAAAAGGATCAATCCAATAGGAGTATATAATCCTTGTAAACATATACACACTCAATATAGGAGCACCTAAATATATAAAGAAAACCTTGGTGGACTTTAAGGAAGAGGTTGACAGACATACAGTCATAGTAGGGAATCAAAAAAGAAATAAAAATTACCTGGAAACAAATGAAAATGAACACACAACAATCCAAAACCTATGGGACATAGTGAAAGCAATCCATAGAGGGAAGTTCATAATATTAAAGGCCAGCCTCAAGAAGCAAGAAAAATCTCAAATAAACAATCTAACCCTACACCTAAAAAGAACAACAGGAGAATCAAAGATGGCGACAGAGTAGAGAGCAGTGCCGATGGTGTTCTCGAGTACCAGAGCAGCTGGAGGATAGGTTAGGGAGCACAAGACGTCTTCAGGTCCCTAAGAATTGGAGCGGTCAGCATCTGGACTCAGGGGAGCACAGCCCAGAGGCAGCAGAGACCTATAGGAAAGCAGGTGAGACAGTTCCAAACTGGCCAGCTGGCTGAGGTAGGCTCTGGGCAGTGGCGGCTCTACCCAGAGGGGCGTCTTTAACTGAAGCCACCGGAGAGAACGAGGAATTGAACTCCTGCAGAGGAGGGACTGTGTGAGAGCCTAGCTCCAGCAACAGGGAGAGGAAGCTCCTTACTGGGCTAGATGCAGAGAAGAGTTCTGCGGTGAGCAGGAGCGGGGGAGCGAGGAAGTGCACCAGCTGGGGTGGTGAGAGAGCCGAAAATGGTGCTGCTGGGCCACGGGGGAAACAGCGGCTTGAAGCCCCTATGAGCGGGGAGGCCCAGCCCTGCACACCCACATAGGCCCCTAGGTTCCCGAGGAAACTCTAAACTGCGAGCCGGAAACTTGTAGCTGGGGCAACTGACCTGTCCATTGCTGGCCACAGAGGCCGCACTGCAGAGGCGCTGGGAGAGGCGCATCACAGAGGCAGCGTAAAGGAATCCTTGGAGAACTGGTCTGCTTGGAGGATTGGCCCTCGCCAGGGGGAGGTAGGCAGTGTTGGCAGATCCCAGGGACTGTTGGCAGATGGGGGCTGCCTCCTCCGGGAGCTGCGGGGGCAGGGTCAGTCATCACAGGAGCCAGTGAGGATGCAGGCTGCCCTGCAGGGGTGGGTGCTAGGTGCCCATCACAGGCAGGATCCTCTGCCAGGAGTTGGAGGGGGCGCCCTGCGGGCCCCAGAACACTGGCAGCCCTAAAACCCAGCTAGGCTACTAAAGGCCCAGCCTACCTGGGGGCTGACACTCAGAATCAGCCCTGACTGTGACAATCATAGGCCCTGTTAGTCCAAGACCAGCTAGACTGTAAACTGCAGAGACCTCACCAAGAAAAAGAGGGAGACTCAGGAAATGGATCACTGCTAATCTCAAGCACCTGAGTTACACCGAGAGCTACATGAACTATTAATCCCTAACATATCCTTTTCAAAAGTTACTTCTCACATATTTTTAACTTCCTTTATCTCAATCCACTTAAATACCCAAGACCCTCCCCCTACTCTTGATTTAAAGTCTACTCACTCTCTGGCTACAACACATTCCCAGTCCTCAACCTAAGTATTCCTCCCCTCCCTAGCCACCTAAACACTTTCTTTATTCTTTTCTTTCTTCCTTTTTCTTTTCTTTTCTTTTTTTTTTTTCTTTCCTTCCTGTTAAAGCCCACAGGTCCTGGCTCCACCTGGACCAATCAGAGATCATAAAGGGTGAATAGCCACCTAAACCCTTTCTTTATTATTATTATTATTATTTCTTTTTCTTGTTATTTTTTCCTTGTTTTTTCTTTTTCTTCTTTTAATTAAAAAAAAAATTTTTTTTTCTCTGCTATAAGCCCACAGGTCCTGGTATATTTTTTCCTGCTAAAAGCCCTCAGGTCCTGGCTCCATCCAGACCAATCAGGGATTATTAAGGGTAAACAGCCATCTAAACCCTTTCTTCTTATTATTATTATCTTTTTTTCTTTTTTCTCACTCTCTTTTTTTTTTTCTTTCTTTTTCTCCTGCTAAAAGCCCACAGGTCCTGGCTCCACATGGACCAATCAGGGACCGCTAAGGGTGAACAGGGAGGCAGATGCAGCAACTATATACATAGGCTTACACTGTTCACTGATACTTGAGGCTTTCTGATTCTCCCTCTCCTCATTTCTGTGAGAAAGGATAGAAGGAACATCTTGACTGGAAGGAAAGAAGCAAGATACACAACCAATCCAGAATACAACCAGACAACCCAAATAAAGGCCACACCAAGAGCAACAAGTGGAGAGAATCTGGGAGACTGCAACATTGAACTCCACAAATCTCCTAACACAGAAGGGTGTTCAACTAAGGCAAGGAAGCAAAGCAGATTAGTCCAAGGAAAAAAAAACAAAACAAAAAGCAAGCAACAACAGACACCCAAAATGAGGAAAAATAGAATGAGTCCATCACCAAAAGGAAAGGAAGAATCCCCAGAAAGACCACCAAATGAAACAGGCACCTGAAATATCAGATAAGGAATTCAAAAGAAGGATGATAGAGAAGCTCAATGAACTTAGCCACCAGCTCAAAGAAAACTATAAACAACTCCAGGGAGGTTACAAGGAACTTACTGAGAGCTACAACAGCATCAAAAGGACATAGAAACTATCAGTAAGAGCCAGGAGGAAATGAAGAATACAATTTCTGAATTGAAGAATACAGTAGAAGGAATCAACAGTAAGCTAGAAGAAGCAGAAGACCGGATCAGCGAGTTGGAGGACAATGTAGACAAATACTCCAAGACAGTAAAAGAGAATTAAAAAACTCTGAACAAGATTGAAGAGGGTTTAAGAGAGCTGCAGGACAACATGAAATGTAACAACATCTGTATCATAGGGATACCAGAAGGGGAAGAGAAACAAGGAATGGAAAACCTGTTCAAAAAAGTCATGATAGAAAATTTCCCTAACGTGAGGAGTGAAAATGTCACTCAAGTTCAGGAAGCACAGAGGGTCCCAATGAAGATCAATCCAAACAGACCAACACCAAGGCACATTATTATTAAAATGGCGAATTTCAAAGACAAAGAGAGAATCCTAAAAGCATCAAGAGAGAAATGACAAATAACATATAAGGGGGCTCCAATAAGGCTATCAAATGATTATTCAACAGAAACAATTCAAGCCAGAAGGGAATAGCAAAAAGTATTTCAAGTAATGGTAAACAAAGGCCTGCAACCAAGAATACTCTACCCAGCAAGGCTCTCATTCAAGATGGAATGAGAAATAAGGAGCTTCCCAGACAAAAAAAGACTAAAAGAATACATCTCTACCAAACCAGCATTGCAAGAAATGCTAAAGGGTCTGCTTTAAAAATAAATAAATAAATAAAATGAAGAAACAGAGAAAGCCAAAGAGGAATATAGATACAACTGGAGAAAATGGCAACGAATAAGTATCAATTAATAATAACCTTAAATGTAAATGGATTAAATGCAACAATCAAAAGACATAGGGTAGCCGAATGGATAAGACAACATGACCCACATATATGCTGTCTTCAAGAGACCCACCTCAGAACAAAAGATCAACACAGGCTGAGAGTGAAAGGATGGAAAACTATATATCAAGCAAATGAACATGAAAAAAAAGCTGGAGTAGCAATATTTATTTCAGACAAAATAGATTTTACTATGAAGGCCATAAAAAGGGACAAAGAAGGACATTATATAATACTTAAGGGAACAATCCATCAAGAAGAAATAACTCTGGTTAACATATACTCCTCCAATGTAGGAGCTCCAAAATATATAAGGAAATATATATATATAAAGTCTTGGAGGACTTTAAGAAAGACATAGACAGCAACACACTAATAGTAGGGGATTTTAATACCCCACTATCAACAATGGACAGATCTTCCAAACAAAAAACCCCCAAAGATGTTGTGGCATTGAACAACACTCTAGAGGAAATGGACTTAACTGATGTATACAGAATCTTTTACCCCAAAGAAACAAAATACACATTCTTTTCAAATGCACATGGATCATTCTCCAAGATAGACTACATTGTAGGTCACAAGACAAGCCTCCACAAATACAGGAAAATTGAAATCATACAAAGCATCTTCTCAGACCACAATGGCTTGAAACTAGAAACCAATCTCAAGGGAAAGACCCAAAAATTCTCTAACTCATGGAGACTGAATAACATGCTTTTAAGTAACGAATGGGTTAACAATGAGATCAAAGATGAAATAAAAAAGTTCCTGGAAACAAATGACAATGAACACACAACAGCCCAAAATCTATGGGATACAGCAAAGGCAGTGCTCAGGGGGAAATTTATAGCAATACAGGCCTTCCAAAAAAGGTTACAAGAAGTTTATAAAAACGACCTAACCACAAAGCTGCAAGAACTAGAGGAGCAACAACAAATAAAGCCCAGAGCAAGTAGAAGGAAGGAAATCATCAAGATCAGAGCAGAACTAAATAACTCAGAGATTCAAACTACAATTTGAAGAATCGATAGGACCAGGAGCTGGTTCTTTGAAAAAATAAACAAAATTGACAAGCCCTTATCCAAACTCATCA
>PVIW01009861.1:0-48663 GCA_004026585.1 Noctilio leporinus
GGCGCTGGTCTGCTGCGGGAGCCGGAGGGGGTGGGGGCGCTGGTCTCCTGAGGGAGCTGGAGGGTGGGGGGGCGCTGGTCTGCTGCGGGAGCGGGACGGCTCCCCGTGGCCGCCGGTGCTCTGCTCCCCGTTGGTGTCGGAGTCGCCTCTGTGCAGACAGCGGCGTGTCCAACGGCTTCCTCCCGCCCGCAGGCCTGCGTCCCAGCCGGCGCCCGCCGGCCCCCACCACGCCGCGAGCGGTGCCGCGGACCCCGGCTCCGGAGACAGCGTCAGCCTGGCCCGCTCCATCAGCAAGGACAGCCTGGCGTCCAACGTCGTCACCCTGACCCCACAGAACCAGCCGCGCCCCTCCGCCCTCAGGGCCAACGGGAGGAGCCTCCTGAGCAATGTGGACATCGAGGACGAGGAGGAGGAGGAGCTGGTGGCCTTCATGCGGACGGACGGGGCTCCCCCGGACGCTGATCTGGGCCTGGTGATGGGGGCCAGGTCGCCCCAGAGACTGGCGGGCACCTTGGAGAGTAAACCCGAGAGCTTCTTCCTGGAGCCCTTGATGCCGGCCGTGCTCCGGCCCTCCAAGGAGAAGCAGGCGGTCGCCAAGGAGGACGAGTGCGGGGAAGGGCGGCCCAGGGGCTGCGCGGCCAGGAGGCCCGGCGAGGGCCACGCGCCCCTGGGGCGGAGGAAGGCCCCCGGCAGTCATGCCGGTCGCGACCCGAGTCGGACTTCTGCCCCCATCGCCGCCTCGGAGCTGCGCGTGGAGGCCGGGCCGCGGGCCGGGGAAGCCCGAGGCGGCCGCTTGGACCCGTCGTCTCGGGGGCGGCCGGCCGACGGCTTCTTCCTCCACGTGGCCAGAGCCGAGGACGGGGAGGGCCTGCTGAGCGCCCCCGACGCAGAGCCCTGGACTGTCCTGCGGCAGGACTCCGACTCGGACGTTGCCGACCTGGAGGAGGCCGAGCAGGATTTCGCCGGCGAGGACCGCGCGGCGCTGCTGGCGAGGTACGTGGGCGAGGAGGAGTCGGCCAAGCTGCAGGAGGACATGAAGGTGAAGGAGCACGAGGACAAGGACGACGCCAGCGGCCGCTCCAGCCCCTGCCTGAGCTCCTTCTCCCAGCTCAGCAGCGTCTCGGTCGCCAGCGGGAGCGTGAAGATGACCAGCTTCGCGGAGAGGAAGCTGCAGAGGCTCAGCAGCTGCGAGACCAAGTCCAGCACCAGCAGCTCCCAGAAGACCACGCCCGACGGCTCCGAGAGCGGCCCGGCCCCGCTGACCACGTGGCGGCAGAGGCGGGAGCACAGCCCCGGGCAGCAGGGCCGGGAGCACGCCCTCCTGCTGGCCTCGGAGCTGGTGCAGCTGCACATGCAGCTGGAGGAGAAGCGGAGGGCCATCGAGGCCCAGAAGAAGAAGATGGAGGCCTTGTCCGCCCGGCAGCGCCTGAAGCTGGGGAAGGCGGCCTTCCTGCACGTGGTCAAGAAGGGCAGGGCCGAGGGCGGCCCCCAGCTGCTGAAGCCGGAGCTCGCGGCCCGGGAGCTCCCTCAGCACAACGGCGAGGGCTGCGGCCGCGCCGGGTCCAGAGCCGAAGTGTTTCTGGTCAGGGACCTGGGCAGGGAGGGGCTCGGCGAGGGCCCGGAGGTGGACAGAGAGAGCTTGGCCCTCCTGCCGCAGCTCCCCCAGAAGGACGCCGCCGCCCTGCCGGAGCTGGAGACGGGCAAGGCGCTGCCTGCCGCCCTCCTGGAGGACGCCGGGGACGTGGCCGACGTGGGCGAGTGCGACCTGTCCATCGAGAAGCTGAACGAGACCATCAGCTCGCTGCAGCAGGCCATCCTGAGGATCTCCCAGCAGCAGGAGCAGCTGCTCATGAAGGGCCCCGCCGCCCCTGCCCCGGGGCCCAGGAACGGCTCCCAGGACCCGAAGGTGCAGGCGGCCCTCCACTCGGTGGAGCCGCTGTCCCCACCCGCAGCGACAGGCCACCGCAAGCCGCCCCGCCTCGGGCAGGGCCGGGGCTCCCGGCCGGGGCGGCCAGCCGAGCTGAAGGTGGCGAAGGACAGGCAGCAGGGTTCCCGCAGCAAGACCCCGACGCCCACCGTGGAGGCCGCCCCGCACGGACGGTCGTTCCCACCTCGGACGCCCTCCGACCCGGGCTGGGGTGGTGCCGCGGACCCCGGGAGTGACCCCCACGAGAAGTGCTTCTTCGACAGCTTCCGGCTCCACGACGAGAGCAACCAGCGGGTGCCGGCCCTGCCCTCGTGCCCGGACACCAACATCCTGGCGGAGCAGGGGAGCCTGGGGCGCGGGCTGGATGCGGGCGCGAAGGAGGCGGGGAAGGAGGACGGCCCCGGGGACGGGCCCCTGAGGAGCAAGGCCGGCCTCATCGAGGTGGACCTGTCCGACCTGAAGGCCCCCGACGAGGACGGGCAGACGGGGGGCCCCGAGGGCGCGGTGGAGCTCGGCGGAGAGGGTGACCAGAAGCCGGGGGTCGGCTTCTTCTTCAAGGTAAAGGGCGGCCGGTGTGCAGCGTGGTCGGGCGTTGTCACGTGTCTTGGTCCCGAGGGCTCCGAGCAGGACCCGCAGGCCAGTCTGGGAGGGGCCAGGCCGTAACGGTTCTGTGTTCCGCCCCTGGTCTGCGGCCCAGGACACGGGGGGTGTGCAGCTTCCGTGTGCGGGTGGCTTCCCAGCGACCCAGCTGCGGCTCCGGGAGGCCGACGGCCGTGGACACGGGGGGCCCGGCCGTGCTCTCCGGGCCTGGCCTGCCACCGCCCAGGAAGGAGGGGCCCGTGTGCGTGGTGGGGCAGCTCTCACCGGAGCTCGGGCCCCGTGTGAGCTCCGTGTGGGGTGGACGGCTTCACGGGTGCCTTCTGGACGGTGGTCTTTCCCTTCGGCAGCCTTGTACGGACAGGCTGGTCCTTCTGTTAGAAATGACACGGTGGCCCCCGGCCTGCCCGCTGCCCCCGGGTGGGGCCCCACCGACCCGCGCGCCCTGTCTGTTCCCCAGGACGAGCAGAAAGCGGAGGATGAACTTGCCAAGAAGCGGGCGGCCTTCCTCCTGAAGCAGCAGCGCAAGGCTGAGGAGGCCCGTGTGCGGAAGCAGCAGCTGGAGGCGGAAGTGGAGCTCAAGAGGGACGAGGCCCGGTAAGCCGGCCGCGGGGCAGGGGGCTGGCGGGGGGCAGCGCCGCGTCCTCCCCTCTTCACCCCGCTTCCGCCTTCGCACTTCCCGGGGCCACCTCGCTGGGTCCGGGGGCTGCGTGTGTGCACGTGCACGCGTGTCAGGCTGCGCTGGGCCTGCGGGGGTGAGCCCCCCTCACCGGGCCCGTGCCGCGCCCGCAGGCGCAAGGCTGAGGAAGACCGGATCCGGAAGGAGGAGGAGAAGGCGCGGCGGGAGCTCATCAAGCAGGACTACCTGCGGCGGAAGCAGCAGCAGATCCTGGAGGAGCAGGGGCTGGGCAACGCCAAGGCGAAGCCCCGGAAGCCCCGGCCCAAGTCGGTGCACCGGGAGGAGCGCAGCGACCCGGGGGCCAAGTGCCCCTCGACACGTAAGCCCTGGAGCGGGGGCAGCGGGGACCCCCCCGGGGGACCGGGCGGCGGGGCAGCGCGAGCGGCTCTCAGCGCCCTGCTTGTCTCCGCAGCCGATGACCTGAGCCGCGCGCAGTCCGGCTCCAGCCTGTCCTTGGCCTCCGCGGCCACGACGGAGCCCGAGAGTGTCCACTCGGGGGGCGCACCTGCGCAGCGGTAAGGGCGCCGGGCGGGGGCCCCGGGCCGAGCCCCTACACGCGTGTCGGAGACGCGCTCCCTCACGGAGGACGGGGGTCTGCGTGCCGTTCGCCGGCCCGTCTCTGACGCACCCGCAGTGGCCGAGCGCAGGGTCCCGGCGGCTGGTAGCGTCCCTGAGCCCTGACCTGTTTCCCGCCCGGCCAGGCCCGCGTGCCCCCTCCCTCGTCTCTCCGACTCGACACTTGGGACGTGTCCGGGCCGCTCGTGTGTGTCTGCCCCTCAGTGTGGTTCCTACGCGCAGATTCAGGCAGCGAGTTTTGGGTGGGAACCACCGCGGTCAGGGCGTGCCCTTCTCATGCCACCTGCGTGTGGACCAGGGGTATCAGAAGTCAGTTTTCCCACAGGCCCGTCCTGGAGGGTCCCCTCCGATTGACGGGTGATGTGAGGAGAGCTGGCCCCTCCAGCAGCAGGACCCCTGCCCTGTCCTTGCCTGTGCAGACACGGATCAGGTGCCAGGTGGCCTCTCCCCTGGGCTCTGAGGAGGAGGCTGCTCGGGGACTTGATTCTGGCTGGACTTTCATGCTGGGGGTCGGTGACCTGCTCTCCAGCCCCAGCCCTGCCTGCCCTGCGCACGCGCAGCTCTGCCGCCTTGCCACAGGGCGCTGGCTGTGCTCGGGGCAGACGGGACACCCCTCAGTCCTGCCAGGACTCGGACCCCGAGTCACTGAGATCTGCTGGGGGTTTGGGCTCAGCCGGCTGTGTCCCCTCCCTCCTTCCCAGGGTCTGGTACCTTGTGTGGCTGCTGCAGGGGGTCCGGGGGCCCCCAGCCTGGCGCTGGCACCACTCTGGTGCCTGAGGCGTTGGGGTTTTTCCCCGTGCGCCCCCTCTTGGTGTCCCCTCCCTGCCCTGATGGGCCCTCTGCCCGAGGTGCGCTGGCCAGTGTGCACCCTCCGCCCCCTCCGCAGGGTCGAGTCGCTGGAGGCCTTGCCCACGCTGAGCCGCAACGCCAGCAGGAGCACCGACAGGGACTGGGAGACGGCGTCCGCGGCCTCCTCCCTCGCCTCGGTGGCCGAGTACACAGGTGACGGCCGTGCGCCCTGCCGGCTGTGGGCGCGGGTGTCCTGGGTGTCTGAGCGGGCACAGCCCGGGGCTGTGAGGCCTGGGCTTTGGAACCTTGGACTTTAAAAACAGCTTTCTGGCTTTATTTTGTCATTTCCGTATCAAGCCGAACAGGAAGGGGGTAGGTTGCGAGCAGTCCAGCCTTTTTCTCTGTTTGTTTGAAACGGGTGGCGCCGCAGCCTTCGCGTAGCCTGGGATCCGGGGCTTCTGCCGTGGGAGGCCGGGACGCCCTGGCTCAGCGCAGGGTCGGGGTTGACGCTGCGCCCTGGCCGCCGCCCGCAGGCCCCAGGCTCTTCAGGGAGCCGAGCAGCAAGTCCAACAAGCCCATCATCCACAACGCGGTGTCGCACTGCTGCCTGGCCGGCAAGGTGAACGAGCTGCACAAGAACGCCGTCCTCGAGGCAGGTGCCGGGCGCCGCGCGGGCGGGGAGGCTCTGGCCGCTCAGGGCAGGTGCCGGGTCCCCACAGTGCGGGAGGGGAGGCTCTGGTCACTCGGGGCAGGTGCCGGGCGCCGCGCGGGAGGGGAGGCTCTGGCCGCAGGTGGGGGTGGCCGTGGAGTGGAGGGGGGTGGCCGGCACACCAGCTGGGGGACGGGGGTGACACGCTCCAGCTCCTGGATCCCAGGGAGAAGCGAGGAGTTCAGGGGACCCGGTGGTTCTGTTCTCCGCGGGCTGTTAACCGCTCAGGCCACTGTCCGGCTTCGGGATAGCGACACGCTGCTGACTGTCCGTAGGTCTTTTTGGCGAGACCAGCTGCAGCTTCACCTGCGTGCCGGGGTGTAGAGCAGGCGCGGCACGTAGACCTACTTTCCCTGCGCTTCCCCTTTGAAGAGCATCCTCTGCGTGTTCTAGTGGGGCTCTTCTTTGTTTTGATCGTTTGTTTTTAATTTTATTTATTATTTTTAGAGGGAAGGGGAGGGGGAGAGGCAGAGAGGGAGAGAAACATCCATGTATGGCTGCCTTTCACCTGCCTCCAGCTAAGGACCTGGCTGGAGACCTGGCTTGCAACCTGGTCATGTGCCCTGGCTGGGAATCGAACCTGCGACCTTTGGGTTCGCAGGCCGGCGCCTTATCCACTGAGCCACCAGCCAGGGCTGTAAGGTGAATTTTTTGTTTGTCCCATCAATACCAATAAACTGAGATCCTTCGTGTTACTAGTGGCAACTTCCATGCACGGTAAAGTATTAGCAGGTGTTTCATAGAGTCTTCCTATTTATATAAATTGGTTTGAGAAGCAATTAAATTTTTAAAAATCATCAGAAAGTAAATGGGCGGTTTCGCTGACGCCCCGTGGAGCACTCTGTTCGGCAGTTAGACCAGGGAAGTGCGCAACCCTCCGAGGGTCGGTTCTGTCCACTTCGTCAGAACCACTTTTACTGCCGGGTTCCGTCACGTTTCTTTTTTGCCGTTTTGGTGGCCTCACATCAGGTTCGTAACTGTCTTCCGACAGGCTGTCATCGTCCACGTCTCTGCTGTCTACTTCAGAGTCGCTCAGATCATCAGAAAAAGCAGCTGCATTTAGTTCATTGAAAAATTCACCATCTCGATGCCTTATTTGGCAATACTAAAATTGTGACAAAACCCAGGATATCTAGAAAAGTATTTTTATCATAACGTGAATGTGATCAAACACAATTAAGAAAATTAACCTTGTTTTTACTCTGTTTTAAAAATTGTGTAAGCTTGCCCTGGCTGGTGGCTCAGTGGATAAGGCACCGGCCTGCGAACCCAAAGGTCGCTGGTTCAATCCCCAGCCAGGGCACATAACCAGGTTGCAAACCAGGTCTCCAGCCAGGTCTATGGCTGGAGAGACATGGATGTCTCTCTCCCTCTCTGTCTCTCTCCCTTCCCCTCTCTCTGAAAATAATAAATGAAATCTTTAAAAACATGTATAAGCTACTGCAAGTGCAAACACAAATCGTGACTGGTCAGCAGTGAGTTGAGGGTGTTGCTGCTGTCTCAGCGCTGGAATCCTCGGGAAGGCAACTGGACTAGAGGGTCAGGGAGGGGCCCTTAGCCCAACGGGGGCTCAGTCTCAGGCCCACGAGGATGTCTCGCGTGCGTGTGTGGCGTGAGAGCAGGGACGCCCCTTTGCTCCGTGTCCTCCTGGGACGGGGCCGCGGCCTGGGCTGTGGAGCTGGTGCGCGGGGGCCTCCGGCTGCGTCCACAGACGTCACACAGGGAATTGGCTCCTGACACCCACGCTGCCACCCGTGTCGCATGAAGGGACCCTCCACAGGGGCCCCACCCACACAGCAGTGTCTGTGTCGGGGCCGTCGCGGACGGGCTGCCCCCGGGCTGTGTACCAGGTTCTGTGGGCACGTGTCCTGGTCTCGAGGGGAACTGCCGGCGCCTTCAGCCGCGTGCCAGGGCCCAGTCTCCACCCTCCCGGTGCCGCTGTCTGCCGGGCCGGGTGGTGCCTCCATGGGGCGAGGGTCTGGCTGCGGTGACTTCCATTTCCCTGGGGGCTCACGATGTTGCGACTCTCCGTGTGCGTTTTCGCGTAACTTGCCGGGTGTGTGTGGGTAAAACGGCGGCGGCCTCGGGGGCTGTGCCCGGCGGGTGACGGGGGGCGCGTCTGAGCGGGCGCTGTGGGGGGCGGGCTGGGGGGGCGGGGGGGGGGCTGTGCCCGGCGGGTGACGGGGGGCGCGTCTGAGCGGGCGCTGTGGGGGGCGGGCTCGGGGCCCCGGGACGCTCTGAGGTGCCGTCTCCCCATCGCAGGAGCTGGAGAAGTGCGACGCCAACCACTTCATCATCCTGTTCCGCGACGCGGGCTGCCAGTTCCGGGCGCTGTACTGCTTCCACCCCGACACGGAGGAGATCTGCAAACTCGCGGGCACCGGGCCCAGGAGCATCACCAAGAAGATGATCGACAGGCTGTACAAGTACAGCTCCGACCGCAAGCAGTTCAGCCTCATCCCGGCCAAGACCATGTCCGTCAGCGTGGACGCCCTGACCATCCACAACCACCTGTGGCAGCCCAAGCGGCCCGCGGTGCCAAAGAAGGCCCAGACGCGCAAGTGACGCGCAAGTGACGCGCAAGTGACGCAGACGGTGCCCCAGGTGGACATTTGTTTTCCTCGTCGGTGTGACGTGGGCGGAGTCCCTTTTCAAGAGACTTGGGACAGCAGGACGGCCGCCCGCGGGGCGCGTGGAGCGGATCCCTCTTACTTGAAGCTGTGGGTGTGAGACGCAGCCCCTCACCTCCCCCCTTTGCACACGGCCGACCCCTCGCGCTGGCGGCCCCGGGGGCAGGAGGTTGGGGACGGCGCCCGGCAGGGGCCGCGTGTCTCCAGGACAGACGCGTGTCGGGGCTTCGGGCGAGTGTGGTATTTATTGATGGTGTCCACTGCCAACCTCCACATCCAGCTGAAGTCTGGAGACACCCCTGTTCCTTGCTGCTCAGAGTTGGCTGGAGAGAGCAGGTCTCAGAAGCGCTGGGCCCCGCGGTCGGTCTGCTGCCCTCGTCACCCCGCGTGGGTCGTGCTCCAGGGGCGCGTTCGCTTTAATAAAGACAGTTCGGGTCACGTAGAGATTTTTCACTCAGCATGTTTCTCTTCCAAGGTGACCCCCGTGAGGTGACAGTTCTCGTAGCATTTGTGGTCGTGACTCTTCCCTCCTAGTTCCTGCTGCTGGCGGAGCTGCGCCCTGGAGCGCAGGGCCTGGGTCCGCGTGGGCCACTCCGCCGCCTGGGGGTCCCTGGCGGCATCCTCGGGAGCCACGTCTCCAGGCTTCCCCCGCGTGGCCCTGGAGCAGCCGGTCCCGGGGTGTCCGCGCGGCCCTGGCCCAGCCCTGCCTGACGGCCAGATGCTGGAGTCACGCGTGTGAGCTTTGCACATGTTTCCCGGGAGTGTTACTTGAATCTGTCTCGCACTGCAGAACGGAGGCCAGGTCAGTGGAGGAACCGCCTCCTGGTTTCAGGTAGAGGGGCGGGGAGGGCGGCGAACCCGCGCAGGGACCTAGGGCGCCGGCGTCTGCGGCTCCGGGGCGGCTGGTTGCAGGGGCGGCTGCACGGTGGGGCCTGCGCCCGCGGGAGGCACCGTGCCCGTGCCCTGTGGGGCGCGTCGTCCCCTCGGCCTGTCTGATCCCCGTGGTGTTTATTTTGAGAAAACACTGAACTCTAATAAAGTGGTTGACTTGCTTTTTACGACACACGCACGTGAGGCTGTCATGGCTCATTTCCGTGGTCAGCGTCCCAGCTGAGGTTTTCCTGCTGTTTCCAGCCAGCGGACGCCCTCTGGTCAGGAAATGCTGTTCCCTCCCCTGGGAGCCGAAGGGGCGACGGGGTGTCCCTCCCTCCCCGCGCAGCCCCGCGGGCTCCTGTGAGGCTGGCCCCAGGGTGGTCCGCATCAGCCTGGGCCCCAAGAAGGGAAGAGGCGGGCGAGCCCTGGTGCCCTGCCGGGAAGTGACGCTCCCGCCACTCTGGGGTTTCCTTGGCGTGGGACACGCAGGACCCCCGACGTTGCGTGTCAGCCTACGGCCGTGTCCTGCTCCGGCAGCCGGCGCGGCCATCCCGGGCGTCAGGGCCTGTGACGAGGGAGAGTTTTGGGCGTGTCCCCGAAGCACCCACAGACCTGTGTCCCCCAGCGAGTCCCCTGTGCTGGAAGGGCAGGTCTCCGCCCCCCACTCCTGTCACAGGGTCGGGTCCACAAAGGGTGTCCCCGTCCCCAGGGGGTGGACGCGTTGGCGATGGTCCCAGGGCCCCCAGAAGGTGAGGGCACTGGAGTCAGCCAGCGAGCGCACCCCCTGCGTTCCGCCGCGGGCAGGGCCTGGTGTCCCACGCACGTGTGCACGGGCCGCCCTGGTGGCGCTTCCTGGTGGCGGGACCCACGAGCCCCAGGGCCACCCGCAGGGCCAGCTGGTCAGTCCGACACCCCCGCTGTGCCCTCCACTCAGCAAGTGAGGGGAGCCACGGTGCTCCCGTCCCTTCTAGGTTAGACCTTCGGTCCTCGAAACTGGTCACCTGGGGGGAGAAAGTGTGTCCCTGATGTCATGTTCTTCGCTCTGGTGACGCGTGTGGGGACCACCCGATGCTCCGGCGCAGCAGCTCCTGCGGCTGCAGCCCCCGCCCTTGGTCCGTCGCTGGCGGAGGCCCTGGCTGTGACCAGGCCAGTGCCCCGGGCGGCGGGGTCCCTGCTGCAACTCCCACCGGGCCAGGCCGTTGCTGGGGTGCACCCTCCTCAGGCCGCCCCTGCAGGACGGACCCCGTGAGGACCGAGCTGCACCTTGGAGGCCTGAGGGTGGAGCTTGCTCTGCTGAGAACTGGAGGCTCCTTGTCCACCCCCCTTCTCTCCGTTTCTCTTCCCCCCATAAAAATGACACCTGGGCAGGAGCCGTATGACCGTCAAAGGTAACTAACCGGGCCCCGGAGTCACCTCTCTGGTCTGTTTTCTTGTCTGGTGGTGGGTGAGACACCTGCCCCACGTGCTGTGGACACGGGCCACCGTACAGCTGTTGGGGGTGCCCACCGCACGCGGCCACCGCATGTGCCCTGGGCCTAGAGCCCCCTCTGGGTGGCTTCTCTGCCTCTGTCCCCTGGGGGTGCCAGTGTGCTCTGACTTGGGGCCCCTCCCTGAGGGGGTCTGTCTTGGTTCCTGCTGCCTCTGCATCTTCCAGGGAGGGGCCTGGGTCCAGCCCCCAGGTGCTGACCAGGGAGAGAGACCATCTCCCTCCAGCAGGTGGGGCCTCGGGCCGCTGGGCCCTTGCAGCTGTGGTGTGAGGTGCCCCTCTGCCAAGGCAGGGCTTCGGGGTGGGCATCTCCCCCAGGGAAGAAGGCGCCCCATGCCTGGTCCATGCCCCCCAAGCCAGCGGGCCCCCTGGGTGTGCTGGGTCAGGCCAGGACGGCCTCTGCTGCAGGGGCCACGGGGTGGGGTTGCCAGGCTCTTGCCCGCTGCCCCGTCCAGGGGCCCCTGCGGCGCCAGGACAGGAGCGGCCACTCTCGGGGCCCCGTGTGCAGCCGCCGCAACTCCTGGCTCCAGTTGGAGCCCCAGAAGGCAAAGGCACCTAGGAGACCACCAGGTGCGCACCAGGCAAGGTGAGGGGGGTGGTGCCTGGCCCTGGTTCTGTGGGGGCCACGGGGAGGGCTTGCTGCGGACTGGGCGCCCACGTGTCCTCCCCAGGGTGGGGGCCCGCGTGCTGCCTGCTGGCACCGGCCTGCCCACTGCCCTCCCTCGCCCACCCACTCGGTTTTAATCAGCGTTTTACGAGTCCCAGATCCTCTCCTTCCCCAGCGTCCCAGTTGTACTTCCTTTCTGGGAATTTCGGTGTTTGTGATTCGCATTGAGTCGCACTTGGCGGGCCCACGGGTGCCTTCTTGCTGAGCCCCGGGAGCTGCAGACGGAACCCCCATCACTCCTCTCACAGAAGCCAAAGGTGCCCGGGATGGTGTTGGGTCTCTTGTTTGGGGCAAACCACCTTCTATTTGGGAGGAAGGAAAACAGGGTTCCCACTGGCTTGGTGTTGAGAACTTCACCACGATACGCTGGGTGGGGCACCTTCCTTCAGCGCCAGCAGGGCCTGGGGTTCACTTCCTCCTCCTCTGTGGGACATCCCGCCTCGTCCTTCTGTGACGCCCAGTGTGAGGGTGTCCTGCACCCCTGCTGCCCCCGCCTGTCAGCGTGAACGTGAGCCCAGTGGCTTCCCAGGATGGCGCCTCCCCGGCGTGGGGACCACGCAGGGATGGGGTGCCCTGTGCTGGTGATGGGCCAGAGGGGACCCGGGAGCTGGGCTGGCCCTTGTCCCCTTGCCCCCCTGCCCGCATCCAGTGGCCATCGCTCCAGGAAGAGCCCCGGGTGTCCCCACCCAATCCTGGCACCTGTTCCCCAGTGCCGCCAGCCCCTGGGTCACCTCCAGCTTGTCCCCACCCCCGTGCAGCCCCCAGCCACCCCACCCCGGAGCTCTGTTGGCTCTTCCCCTTCTGTGGCTTTGGGTGCTGGGAGCAAGGCTGCAGGGCCTGGTGCTGGGGAGGTGAACACCTCCCCCGAGGCGGCCCTGCCCCCCATCAGCCCCACAGCTGCTGCTCTCAGCTGGGGGCAGAGTCTGGGGTGCCCATGTCCTCCCCGGGGTAGCCTGGCCTCCGGGGCTGGGCAGCTCACCAGGGAGCCCACCCTCCCCCAGCCCTGACGCCTGCTGCCTTGCCTCCCGCGCCAGGCGGGGCAGCATAGCCGGCGTCTCTAGCTCTTGAAACGGGGCGGCTGGGAGGGGAGACCAGGCCCAGGCACGAACCGGCGGAGGGCGTGCCTCACAGCCATCCTGTCGCAGAAAGCATCCGTTTAATAGAAGGTGCCACGCTGCGCGGGCCAAACTGCCCCGCGGGAGCCACCGTGGCCCCGGGGTGGCAGCCGCCCAGTCCAGGGACGCGCCTGCAGCCCTGCGGCCGTTGTGCTTCAGGTCGGGTGTTGAAAGGGCAGCGAACAGGCCGTGAGAAGCGCTGTTCCCACCACGGGGCGCGTGGCCGGCAATGCCAGTTCCCTGTGGAAACAGCGACAGGCCCACGTCCTGGCTGGGGAGCCCCGATGTGTCCAGGGCCCCTCTGGGGGCCTCCGAGTGGCCCCCTTCCCTCTTCGTGTGTCTCCGGCTCCTGGGGAGGCTGCTGGGCCCTCCTGTGCTTTTGGTTTTCTCCTGGGTGGGGCGCCCACCCAGCAGGGAAGCCCCTTGTGGCTGGACCGTGGCCCCAGCCCCGGCAGTCCTGCACCCGAGACCCCTGGGACTCGAGGACACGGGAGTGCGGGAGCCCCACGAACTAGACGTGAGGACGCGGGCGGCGCTGCCCCCCTGTCCGGCGGGAGGTGTGTCCGTCTGCGCTCCGGGGGCCGCCAGCCACAGCGCACCCCGCTCCACGTGGCCTGCGCACAGCTTGCGGGGAGTCTTTGTGGACGCGGGTTGTGTAGACTCGTAAAAACAGGTTGAAAAAGGCTCTCCCCTTGCGGTCCCCTCGCTGCCCCACGTCTTCGGCTTGTCTCGGGGTCTCCGCCGGGCGCTGCTCAGGCGGCGGCTGGGAGGAGGACAGGCCCCCACATGCTCATGCACCGTGCGGCGGGCCCCCCGCAGTGGCCGCGGGGCGGCTCAGAGCTGCGTCTCGTCCCGGGTCTCGGGGTGACCGGAGGCCAGCGGGTGGCTGCCGCTGCTCTTGCGGCTGTGGGAGCTGCTGGCCACGTGGGCCAGGGGGTCGCAGCGGATGAGATACCTGTGGGCAGGGCGGGGAGCCCGGGCGTCAGTGCCACCCCGGGTGGGAGGCCGGCACGGGGGTGCAGGGCGGGGCCCCGCCGCTTGGGGGGGCAGCACTCACACGATGTCGTTGGGCTCCAGCCTCGTGTCAGGAGGGGGGTTGATGAGGACGTAGGACAGCGTGTTCTGGTGATCGTTCATCTCATCTGCAGAGGAGACAGGCCCGGCCAGCGGTCACCCTCCGGCCCGGCCCTGGGAAGCCGGGGGCTCGGGTCCAGCTGTGGAATCTTCCCCTTTTCTGGCCACCCTGCCTGAGCCCTTGACCGCAGCTCCCTGATGGGCCCCTGTCCCTGGCACCAGGAGCCCCAGCCTGCAGAGGTGGGGTCACCCCTGAGGGGCAGGGGCCCAGGCTCCAGCCAGGGTGCTCGCTTAGCCTGGGCAGCCAACATCTCACGTGTGGCGGCCCGAATGGTGGTACTGGGCACACACCTGCCACCCGCAGAGCAGGGGCACCTGCACACACCTGCTGCCAAGCCCCGGGGCTCCTGCACACACCTGCCACCCGCAGAGCGGGGGCACCTGCACACACCTGCAAACCGCCCACCACGTGCACAAGTCGGTGGCGCCCGTGCGCACCCCTGCTCCACCCACTCAGCCTTTGCTGGGAGCGCGTGGCCTGTTGCCCAAATCCACTCCCGTGACTCGTCAGAGGGAAGGATCGGGCTCTGGAGAGAGTGGTCACATGGCGGGCACCTCCCCGGCCACCGTGCTGGCAGGGTGGCAAAGGCTCATGGCCTCAGTCTGCCCATCCGGTGGTGCCTGAGGCCCCTCCTGACCCAGGACAGCCGTCCAGAGGTCCTGCCCTGGCCCCACATGCATTCTGGGGGGCAGCGCGCAGACGGGTGCCTGGGACGTGTAGCAGCGGGTGACGGGCGAGGGGGAGGGGCTCTTGGGGGCTGCACCACCCACAGCTGGCAGCCCGGCCACAGCCACAGCCACGCGGGACAGTGCGGACGGAGAGGCCGAGGTCCAGCGGGGCCCCTCTGCTGCGAGCTGGGGGCCTGGCTCTCTCACTCGCACCCTCCTCTCCCCGGGGTGGGCGGCCACGCGCCCCAGCTCTAGGTGATGGAAGGAGCCAGGCCCGGCTGTGCTTGTGGGGCGCACGGCTGCAGGGGGCACATGAGGGCGGCTGCCAGGCCAGGGGGGGTGTGGTGGGTCAGGACGGGCCAGCTGCACCTGGGGTGGGGGTAGGGGCTGGCGGGGCCCCTCCTGGCAAATGACCCTCACACGCCCACCCCGCACTCCAGGCCTTCTCGGGGCGCCCCAGGCTGGGCGTCCACTGCCCTCACACCTCCCCGGTTTCCTCCTACGACTGGGGGAACTGGGGCTCTCCCCCAAGTGGCTGGGAGGAAGGGGTCAGGCCTGGGGGGCTGCAGGGCAGAGGGGCCTTATGATGACAGCCCCTCCGGGGGAGACCGCCCTGCAGCCCTGGGTGACGGGTAACTTCCCCCCAGGATTGTGCTGGCCCAGGCACCTCTCCATGTCCCCACGTGCTGGGACGCTCAGTAAACACCCCCGTGTCCTGGTGACCCGGCAGGGAGGCCACCTCCTGGAGGGGGTGACAAGGCCACCGTTCATGGAAGCAGCCACGGGCCAACGGGCCGGCCTGGTGGCTCTCAGGAAGGTGGGGTGCACGGGAAGAGCATGGGACACAGGAGCCCCGCAGCCCCGCAGAGGCACCAGGCCTGGGCCTGCCCAGCTGCAACCCTGAGCTCAGGCCTCCCGGTCACCCCCAGATGGAGAAGCTGCCCCTCGGGGCCTGAGCTCTTCTGGGGCCACAAGGCCCCTCCTCCCAGGGAAGGAAGGGATTTTGGCAGCGAGGCCTGTGGCCTGGACCCTGCTGGGGTCTGGGGGTGGGAGTCACCATCCACCTTGCTCAGGCGGCCCCAGAGGTCTCTGAGGCAGACTCGTTCCCAGGCCTCACCTCGCCCCGTCCAGCTGGGGGCCCTCAGGGGGGTCAGGGTCCTCAGGTGTCCACGGGGCAGCTGCAGGCCAGGGTGGCCCACCTGCACGGCCAGTGCCGATGACGCAGGCTGATCTTAGCAAGCGCTGGGCAGCCGGACAGCTGCCCCGGGACGGGCACCAGCCACGCCACCAGGTCAGCCTGTCGCGGCCACGGCTGGTGGAGAAGGGCAGCCAGGCTCCCCGCTACATGGTCTGGTGGCCCCGAGGTCCTGCCTTCAGGGACCCTCTCTGGTTCCTGCCCACTGGCCTGGCCGTGTGGGCGGCCACCGGCTGCCTGTGGCCAGAGCAGAATTACCTTGCAAATATCCCAGGTTTACCCGATTCATGACATCACTGGCTGTTAAATTTGCTACATCCTCTACGAACACACAGGAAGAGGGACAGACAGAAACAGAGAGAGAGAGAGAGGTCAGCAAGCGGCCCGCACCCGGCACAGCAGGGCAGGCAGCAGCGGCAGCAGGGCGGGCCCAGCGGAGGTCCGGGCCGTCTGCACTGGCTCTGGTGGCCAGGGGACAGCTCTGGTGGCCAGGGGCCGGAGGCCAGGGGCAATTGGGGGTCAGCAGCTGGAATCTGCACCTGCCCACGCTCGCCGGGGGGCCGTGAACACTGGACACCCCACTCAGAGTGTCAGTATCAGTTGCCCCCGGAAAAGGGGCGGCAGCACCCAGCAGGGCAGGGACCCCAGCAGGAGCAAGGGTAAATGCGGCAGGGGTGTGGTGGGGACAGGGCTGCGGTGGCCCTCAGCGGCCGCTGCCCCCTGAACCCTGACCCGAGTCCCCCATGGGCCAGGGCTGGGCTCCCAGGGGAGCCGCGAGCCGGCTGACCCACCTGTAAGGGGCTCACAGGCCCTGACCCAGGGCGCAGGTGGCAGGAAGCGTGTGGGGGGAGCAGGACAGAGCCAGGCCGAGTGACAGCAGAGGCCCCGGGCGGGACCCCAGGCAGGTCAGAGCCTCGGCTACCCCCGCGCGGGGACAGAGGCAGCGTGCAGCGAGGTGTGAGCACTTCTGTGACCCACCCGGCCACCCCGGCCGCTTCTGCTTGGAGCTCACAGACTGTCCCCAAAACAGGCCACGGAGAGAGGGGCAGCCCGGGCGCAGCAGGAGCGGGGTGGCTGTGCCGTGGGGCCCGGGGCCGACGGCAGAGTCCCTGCTGGTCTCCCCCACTCGCCCCCACGCGCTGGCTGCTGGGAAGGTGCCCGGGGCTCGGGGTCGCAGTGGCCCCTGTGCTCCTGATGGCCAAGCTGGCCTTTCTGTCCCCAACCAAAACCTGCCGTTGCGGCTGCTTCCTGGCGGCCCAGCCTGACCCTCCCCGCCCTGCACTGCAGGTCCACCAGCTCCAGACTGGGAAACTGAGGCCCCAGGGGGCAGGGTGAGCCCTTCCTTAAGGGGGCGGCACAGTTCCGGGGGGTCCTGCAGGCTCCACACCCCGGGAGGCTCCGACCAGCCGCGGCTGTCTGTCCGTCTTACCGTAGCCGGTGGTGGGCAGTCCCAGGTGCTTCATGCGGTTCCGGACCAGCTCGGACAGCTCCTGGCGCTCGGAGCGCCGGCACAGGCTGAGCCGCTGCCGGCTGACGGACTCGGCCGCCCGCCCCGCCCGCTGGGGGCTCCTGCGGCTCAGCCTCCGCGCCCACGGCAGGCTCTTGCGCCGCAGCAGGGGGTGCTCCGCCGGGTCGCCGCTGACGGAATGCCGGCCGTGGGTGCCGCCAGTCCCCGCCTGCGCACCCCAGGGTCCCTGCCCTTCCCGCGTGTCCTCGCAGTCCTCCATGCTCACCGAAATCTGGGACAGGCCCTGGCAGGAGGGGTGAGAGGCTGGAGGGCGAGGGGCCTGGGGTGGGGGCACAGCGCCCGTGGGGGTGGGGGGCAGAGGTCACAGCCTCCCGCCTGAGGCCCAGACGCCACCTCGGCCCGGCTGTGATGTGCTGGGGGCAGGGGCAGCTCCCCCACCCTGGCCCTTGTGTCCGTGGGTCCCGTCCAGGTCCTGCACATCCTGATTTTGCCCTGCAGGGTCACCTCCTCTCTGTGTCTCAGTTTCCCCATTTTGTGCGGCAGAAGAAGCCAGGGGTGGGAGGCACCAGGACCAGTGTGTGCTGGGCACATGGAGCTCGGGGTGATGGGGGGGACCCCCATTCAGGCAGCACGTTAAGAGGCAGGGGCTGGGGACATGGAGGTCAGGCCACAGCAGGAGGGGGGCAGGTACTGGCCATGATGGGGCCATGGCATGACCTGCAGATGGCCTGGGGGAGCCTGGGCCTCAGTTTCCCCATCTGCACAGGAGGCTGCGTGCCCTCCCCCAGCGCTGAGGCCCCGTGGTCGGCGGGGTTCTGGGAGACGCAGGGACCCCGCTAAGGTCCGCGTCACACAGAGAAGCGGGGCGGCCCCTGCGAACCTCGGCGGCGGCGAAGACGTGGCTCTGGGTCCGGTAGACGCCGATGGGGATCTCGGCGCTGGAGGAGCAGAGCTTCTGGAACAGGCGGCCGTAGGTGCCGATCCACAGGGCGTCCTCGCCGACCTTCATCTGGAAGGTGCGGGGCGAGCTGAGCTGGGGCGGGACCAGCCGCCTCCGGGAGCCCCGGCCCCGCGGCTCACTTACGGCGCAGAGGTAGCCGGAGCCCGGCGTGGTGTCCAGGCCCAGCAGCAGCCTGGTGATGGAGATCATGTAGTCCTTCACGAAGGACTGCGGGAGGGCGCGCGTGAGCCCGAGGGCCCTGCTGGCCACCTGCCTCGCGCCCCGCCGGCCACAGGCCCGCCAGGCGTCCAGCAGACGAGCTAGGGCCCGGCCTCCGTCCCGTTCCCTCAGCCGGTGGGGTCCAAAGGGACGGGCGCGTCCTCGGGGAGGCGGCCCGGGGACACTCAGAGCTGGGCCCCTGCTGTGCCGGGGCAGGGACAGGGCCCAGCCTCCCGGGCCCACGAGGGGTGCTCAGGGGGGGCACCCCACTCAGGCAGGAGACCGCAGGCCCCGCCGCCACCTGCTGACCTGATACAGCAGCGTGTCCAACATGCTGATGCTGAAGACGCGGCCGGCGGCAAACGGCAGGCGGAACATGAAGGCCAGGTTGGAGCCGTTCTCCCGTTCCCTCTGCAGCAGAGGGGGCTCAGCAGGTGGCGCCATGGCCAGAGGGGTACACGCGGGGGCTGGTGTGTGTGGGGGCGCACATGCGTGCGTGGCAACTGGTACACGCGTGCACATGAGCCCACACACCAGCAGCACTGAGCGCAGGTCTGCCCACCCGGGTGCGTGTCCGCACTGGCCACGGGGTGCAGGAGGAAGGATTCGGGGCTCTGGTGAGAAGGGGGACCCAGGGGAGTGATGCTCCCTCCCGTTCTAAGTGACCCGAGTGACTGTCCCAGACTTGGGGTCCCGAGGGTGCGTGCAAGGGCGGCAGAGGTGCCGTGCGCAGGGCCCGGCAAGCCGTGTGCGGACGCAGCACCCCAGCACTGGGAGCACTGAATCCGGGGATACGCCGCACCCGGCGTCCAGCTGGGGCCTCCGCTGCGGCCACTCGCCTGCTCCTTGGCCTTTCCCGGGGCCACCGGAGCTCGGCCATCACCCTGACACCCCTGCCCCTCGCTGCAGGAGGTGCTGCCGCCTTGGGCCTGAGCAGGGCCAGGGCTGACACCTCCAGAGCAGGGCCCGCATCCTTGTGGGCTGGTCCCCCTGCCCCGGGCTCCACCTCAGTCCCTCAGGGCCCCGTCTCTGTTCCCTGAAGCCCCCGGCCAGAGGAGGGCAGCACCTGGCCCCCATGGCCACTTGGCCCGTCCCCCCCGGCTCTGGACCAGACGGTGCACTCACCTTCTCCAGTTTGGAAAGGGCCAGGGAGTAGCTGTCCTTGGCCCGGAACTGCATGAAGCGCATGTTGGAGGGGTGGGTGAGCTCCGTGGTGATGCTGAGGCTGGGGAAGAGCCTGGGGGGCGTCACAGGCGGGGTCAGGGCCCAGGGGGTCCCAGGGTCACGGATGGGGAGCTGGCGCTCAGGGGAGGCCCTGGGGTCCCAGGCGTGGGGAGGAGGCTCCGGGGCGGGGGCCGCCGGACGCCCTCACCGGAACATGGTCTGCACGTTGACGATGGTCTTGGCGTCCGCCATGTAGTCCTCCTCGGCGCTCATGGTGCTCTCCTTGTCCACCACCACCAGGTTGTCCGCGTAGATGATGCCGCACTGCAGCAGGCTGTCCAGGCTGCCGGGGGAGCCGCAGGGCCGGGGTGCGGGGGCCACCCTGGCACGTGCCAGCCCCCTGCCTCCCCACACCCCGGGAGCAGGAGGGGAGGTCAGGGTCCCTCCGCTCAGAAGTGAGTGGACGCCAGCCCAGGGCCTTACTTGTCCACGGAGCCCTCCATGTAGTAGACCATGGGGAAGCAGCAGATGGCCTCCAGGAAGTGGGGGTCGGGCCTGCGGGGACAGCAGGTCCTGTGGGCGGCTGTCCTGCTCTGACAGCCACCGCATGCTGGGGAACAGGGCTGGGCAGAGCAGGGGTCCCCAGGGACCTGAGGGGGCCTTTGGAGGCCAGTGGGCCGTTCTTAGCTTCCCTCAGAGGAAACCAAGGCCCCGGGGGTGGGACTTGCCCAGGCCGGGCAGCCAAGGCTGGACCGGGGGCTCCGGGCTGCCGTGCCTCTGGGGGTGGCCCTGGGGCGCAGGGACAGGAGAAGGCGTGAGGGAGGAAGATGCGCAGCTCCCCAGGGCCAGGGGCGCCAGAGCCGCGGGGCCTCCGCCCGGCCGGGCGGCCTCACTGGTTGTCCAGCAGCAGCACGATGGGGTTCAGCTCCCTGCGGGACCGGTAGTAGGCCCGCAGCGGCACGATGAAGTTGTACAGCCCGTTGCCCGCCGTCTCGGCCGAGACGATGATCAGCTTGTTCTTGAAGCCATAGGCCTTGGCATCCTCGTAGCTGTTGTGCTTGCAGCCCTGGGGGAGGTTCCGGCCCGGACTCAGGGCTCCCTCGCCGCCAGGCCCCCACCCTCCTGGGGGAGGTTCCGGGCCGGACTCAGGGCTCCCTCGCCGCCAGGCCCCCACCCTCCCGCTCGGGCTGCTCCGGCGGGCACGTCACGGCGGGGAGGGGGGGCGGCTCTGGGTGGACACGGGGTCCCAGCAGAGGCAGAAACACACGTGACGGGGGTGACGTGCGTGTCCGGGCTTTCTCGATCGCACCGGCGAGAGCGACACCCCAAGCGCCCACACCCGGGTGTCTAACGTCATTTCCACTCGAAGGAGACGGGGCTCCTTGGAGGGGAGGCTGGCCCAGCCCAAGGGCAGGGGGGTGGCCACCAGCCAGACCCGGAGTCAGACCCTCCTGGGACAGGTGACAACAGCAGTGCGTCAGGCGTCCACAGGACACCCGCCGGCAGGGGGCCGTCGCAAGCATGGACGCAGCCCCACGGCGGCAGCGCCGGAGGAGCAGGGAGTCACCTGGTCCCCAAGAACTGCCAGGGCAGGGCTGAGGGCGTTCTGCCCCGAGGAGCCGGCCCAGCCCTGGGCCACGTGGCCCCGCTGGCCTCACCACCGATACCTCAGGACACGCGTCACCCCCCTCGCAAACCCACCTGTCCACTGAAACCTGCCGAGACCAAGGGACCTGGCGGCGGGGGGCGGGGGGGACAGGACAGCTACACACAGAGGGTGATGGGGACAGCATCACCGTCAAGGACAGTGAGGCTATTGGGGCAACAGCCCATTTGGGGAATGGCCCGTGGGTGGCACACCCGTGTCCTGACCCCGGGGAGGGGCCTGTCACAAGACGGACGTCTGGGGAAAACGCCTCTGAAATGGAACTAGGCGTCCGGGGCGGGTGGCCTGGCCGTGAGTCCGTGTGAGGGCGGAGGTCGTGCTGTCACCACGTCCTGCAGTCATGCCAGAGCGCAGCGCCCAGCCAGGACCCACCTACCTTGTCCAGTCGCAGGCAGCAGAAGGGGGCCTTCACGGGCAGGAGGTGGCACAGGGTCGGGGAGCTGCCGATGTAGGGTGAGTTCGGGGGGTAGCCCTTCACGTACCTGGCATGGGACACGGGGCTCAGTGCCACCCAGGGCCCCCCCAGTCCCCCGCCCAGGTTGCTAGCTGCACCACACTCTCCCACCGCAGGAGTGACCACACGGGGGCGCCAGGCCCCAGGTCACCCCGTTCCTGACGCCCCAGCTCAACCCCAGCCCCCCGGCCACCGGGTCCTCACAGCCTCCACCCCAGCAGCACAGGCTGCCCGTGGCCCTGCTGCCCGGGCACCTCTCCCGCCTGAGGCCAAGTGGCCAAGCGTTGCTGAGTCCCGATGGGGCAGCAGGAAGGGCATCGGGAAGACGGTGAGAAGACCTGGTCCCAAACCCAGGCCTGGATGGCACGTCACCGAAGGTCCCCTATCTGTGACCTCTGCGGACCATGCTGAGGACCGCCACCCCCAGGGGACCACGCTGTCTGGGTCTTGGGGTCCCCGGAAGATTCTGCTCCCCAAACAAGGTCTCCCTGGACACTGGAGGCCACAACCCAGAGCACAGCTGCCACCCCTTTGAGCCTGGCGGGCTGGCCAGCTGGCCCCACCTTTGGTTGGGCCCCTGGAACTGGGGCTCCTCCCTCCCCGAGTCCCCCTCGGTCCCCCTCAGGCCACTCACTCCACCACGGACAGCCCCTCGTCCTCCGAGGGTGTCGTCTCGTCCTCGGACTGGTCACTCAGCAGGTCGCAGGGCAGCAGGGCTGAGCTGTCGGCCAGCTCCAGGACCGGGGCGATGCTGGGCCGCCGGCTGCCCGAGCCGTTCTCCGTGGGCAGCGCCAGCTGGCTGGTCCCGCCCCCCGGCGCCGGCGCGCACTCCGCGTTCTGCAGGTCCATGGCCACCGTCCCTGGGGCAGAGCAGCGACTTGGCCGCAACTCCTCCCGGGCCCTGCCTGGGGGCCCGGCTTCCCGCGAGAGGGGCACAGCCTGCTCCGAGACCCCAGGGCACCCCCTAGGGGCGCCTGGCCCCAGAGCTTGCTTCCCCCTCAGGGCAAGGGGACCCCGGCCCTGCCGCAGGGTGGCCGCAGCCGCGGACCACGTGCTCCCAGGCGGCAGGGCTGCGCCCCGCTCCGAGCGCCCACGGAGGCCCAGCCCGGACCGTTGGGCTGGAGCCGATCGTCTGCCCTCCCGCCAGGCCCAGAGCAGGGTCGGCCCAGCCCGCGGGCCCCGGCCCAGGCGGGGCCTCACCCACGGAGGCGATGATGCTGTGCACCGGCAGGCGGGAGGAGCCCTGGCCCAGCCCCGGCCCCGCCAGGCCGCGCCGCAGCGTCTCCTCCTGCTTGAAGGTGAAGGCCGAGTTCTCCTCCTTGGTGATGTTGATGTAGAAGCAGGTGTCGGAGGCGGCCAGCGTGTGCCGCGGGCCGGGGTTCAGCAGGATGCTCTTGTTGTCCTCGCGCTTCAGCCCGATGAGGCACACGCCGTACCTGGAGGGGCGCGGCTCGGCTGGCCCACCCACACCGTACACAGGTTCATGGCTCCACGGGACCCCACCCACACTGGGCCCGGGAGGGGCGTGGCTCCACAGGGCCCCGCCCATACTATGGCCGGGATTGGGCGTGGCTCCACTAGGCCCCACCCACGCTTGTCTGGGGGCGTGGCTTCACGGGCCCCACCTACACTGTGCCTGAGCTGGGCGTGGCTCCACCGGGCCCCACCCACACCGTGCCCAGGGGCGTGGCCCCATCCACATTGCCCAGAGGGCGTGGCTCCACTGGGCCCCACCCAGGGGCCCCTCTGCTCTGCCCGGCCAGCTTAGGGAGGCCAGGGTTTGGGGGGCCCTGTGGGGTGGCGCCCTAACAAAGCGCCCCCCACCCCGTCGCGCTGGCCCTGCAGACCCGAGGTCAGGAAGGGGCGGCCGTGCGGTGGGGCGGACGCTGACGTCCAAGCCCGAGGCCCCGCCCCGCCCCGCCCCGCCCGGGTGGGGGCGGCGGAGCCCAGGCCCCAGGGCGCCTACTTCTTGTGCGCGTGGAAGGCGGCGTAGGTGAAGCTCTTGCCCTGGTACTCGCGGAAGAACTTGCTGTCGCCCATGCGCACGTGGTACACCTCGTTGCCCGAGCAGCGCCCGTAGGTGCGTTGCCACTGCTCCGGCGACTCCCGGCCTTCCCTGGGGGAGGGGACCACGGTGGCTGCCCGCCTCCGGGGCAGGTGCTGGGGGGCGGGGGCAAGGCCCGCCTGCCCTGCCCTGACCCTCCCCGCCTGCCTGAGCCTCGGGGGTGGCCCGAGGGTCACTTGGCCAGTTTTAAAAAGCGGTAAACACAGGGTCGGAGCACCAAAACGTTTGGGGGTCCAGAGTGGCCTCCACGGCCTGTGACGTCCTCCCAGGCCCATGTCCCCTCCCTGCTGCTTCCTGCCCCAGGACCGCCCAGGGCCACAGTCAGCCAAGAGCCCCCGTTGGGAGACCCCAGCCTGGTCGCCCCAAGGGGAAGATGGCACCCCTCTGTCCAGGGCCTGCCAGGGCCCCCCAGGTCCCACTCAGGGGCTGTGAAGCAAACACACTCCCTGTCCCCTGAAACCACCAGCCAATGTGGAGCTGTCCCGGCCACCACGGCCCCGACTCAGGGGACCCTGCCTGCCACTCCCAGCAGCCCCAGCCGCCCCCACTTGGCCGCTCGGAGCCCCGGAACCCACTTCCTGAGTGGGCCTACCGTCCGGGCTGGGTCCACACACATCACCCCTCCCGCCCCAGCCTCCGGCGCCCTGGACGGGACCTCCACCCGCTGCCCACGACCTCTCATCCCAGGTCCCTCGCCACCCGCCCTGCCCCAGGCAAGACACTCACTGGCCGCGGGACGTGTGCACCAGCAGGGTGATGAGGGTGGACGTGGCCGGGCAGATGCAGTTGAGGGCCAGCAGGGCGTATTTGCACTCCTCCTCGCACACCACGTGGTCTGCGGGCGAGCGGTCGGCACTGCCCAGGGCGGTGCCCCCCGCCCTCTGCTCCACACGCTCCCGATGACCTTGCTCACCCGCCCCTGGGGCCCAGGAGGTGCCCAGCAGAGGCACCCGCCCGCCCCTGCCCTAGGCTCCGGCCCTCACCGACTGCCGGCCCCCGGGTGCGGGACGGGCATCCCAGCTGCTGGACCAGCCTGGGGTCCCCCGACCCGCCGCTGGTGAGGATGGCGGCCTGCTGTCCCCCACTACGTCTCTCGGTGCTCCAGCGCCCACCCCGGGAGGAGCTCACTCACCTGCGGGCACACGTGGCCCCAAACTCACCTGCAAACTTGACGTGAAACTTGTTCTCCGGCTTGAGGATCTGCACGTAGAGGGGGCAGTTGGGGGCAAAGTCCTTCACAGCCCAGGCTCGCAGGATGGTCTGGTGGTCCTGGGGGCAGGGGGGTCGTGTCAGGGTGGGGGTGTAGCACGCGGGCTCTGGGCTGGGGCCTGCTGCACTCACCGCGGCCGTGCGGTCCACCTCGTTGCGGCTGCTGAGGATAAAGCAGGCCTCCCCGTTGTCCATCCTGCAAGGCACAGACCGGAGAGGGGCCTGGACCCGGCCACGCTCCTGCGGTGGCTGGCAGGGGCTGGAAGGGGTGGGTCCCCTGCAGACCCCACCTGTCTGCTAACAACCTGCTGATCACTGCGGGGGCTGGGCTTTCCCCCTATGTCCCTGTTAACCCAGCAGGGCTGGTGGCAGGGATGCTGGACCCCAGCTGCCGGCAGGTCCCTCCCGGGATGGGCAGCCCAAGGTCTGGGGACCTGTGACCACCCTGGCGGCAGAAGGGGTGTTGCAGACGCTGTCCACGCACGTTCAGCCCAGGGATGACGCAGGCCCGGCCCTCCCAGCTGCCCACCCCCGAACCCGCCAGTCCTCAGCTGGTCCCTGACCTGTGGCCACCGCCCCAAACCTCCAGCCCTAGAGCTGGTTGGCGGATCAGCTATGTCCCCGGCCACCACCACCTCTGGGCAGAGGCTTGACAGGTGTCCCCAATTTTACAGGCGAGATGGTGGGTGGTGAGGGCACCCGGGCCTCCCTGAAGCCTCAGCACGCACTGCGTCCCAGCACGAAAGGCACCCCTCTCCGGGAAGGAACCCGACGGGGGCGGGGGCGGGGGCCTGTCCCCGCGTGCACAGGCACCTCCTGGAAATTTCCATTACAGAGCTGCGTCTTCTCACCTCAAGTCACCCTGCGAACTTGCTTTTAAAAGGAACCCGCCCACAGCCCTGGCCTCCCGCACCCCTTCTTCCCAGCCTCTCCCAGACCCTGAGAAAGTCTGTCCCCCGTCCTGGGAGCCGGGAGGGGTCGCTCCGGAAGGCACCTGCCAGGTGGTGGGGATGGGGCTGGGGGGCTGGGGGGCTGAGGCCTTTCCGCAGTGGGCTCACTTGGCTCTCATGAGGTCCTGGTCCTTGAGCGCGGAGCCCTGGAGGTAGATGACCCGCTGGGACCACAGGGGGATCTGCAGGACCCTTCGGACCTGGATGTCCATCTCCGTGGGGCACAGGATGACCACGTAGTAGTCCTGCCGGCGGGGGTGGGGTGGGATGGGGGTGAGCCTGCCCCCACCGGCATCGGGGACCCACAGGTGCACCCCGGGTGAGCGGGATCGCCGGGGCGGGGGCTCACCTGGAGCCGGGGGTGCGCGTAGAACTCGTTCAGGAAGTCCATGAGCAGGTCGATCTTGAGGGAGCTGACGCACAGGACCACGTGCTTCTCCGTCCGGGCCCGGTGACGGCTGTAGTTGCCCCCCGACTTCTGCCGCTCCATCCACAGGTAGACCAGCTCCTCAAACTGCGGGTGGGAGCAGGTGAGGCCAGCGGGCCTGGACTCGGGGCTGGGAGGGCCCCGGTGAGGCAGCTGGGGTCGAGCTGTGGGGTGATGGGAGCGTCAGAGGGGGGCCCTGTCCCTGTTGGAGCAGCAGGGGGGGGCGGCCAGCAGCGCGTGTGGACACGAGGGGAGGACAGTCACACAGGCCCAGGCAGGACCGAGGCGGCGGGCCACACCGAGGCAGCATGGATGGCACCGGGGTATCGAGAGACACGGCGCGTCCAGCTCCGGCCCCAGAGGCCACGTGGCCATCGGTGGGCGACAGAGGCTGCGCTGGCCCATCCAGGTGTAACTTAGGAGACTGGGCCCCCGTCAGCACCCGAGGCCCGTTGGAGAGAAACAGCATGTTAAGAAATTCTCCGTCAGGGAATTTAGAATCTAGGCTCCGGGGGAGAAGGGACACTTTCAGGACGCACGGTGACAAGCAGGCGGCGGTCCGTGGCTGAAGGTCAGGGGCAGCATCCCCGGGCCACCCCTGGATGTGAACTGAGGGTGCTGGGAGTCATTTTAAATGAAGAAAATGGCAAGTGTGGAAGGTGCA
The DNA here is from genome assembly GCA_004026585.1 of Noctilio leporinus. NCBI lineage: Eukaryota > Metazoa > Chordata > Mammalia > Chiroptera > Noctilionidae > Noctilio > Noctilio leporinus. The sequence goes on from PVIW01009861.1 coordinate 26,273, forward strand.
GTTGGCAGAGCTGCTGGGCGCTGTCCCATCCAGGGCCTCTGTCCGCAGTGTCCCCGACTCCTTGTGGCAGGGGGAGGGGCCCTGTGCGGGGAGGTGGCCTTGGGGTGGAGGAGGCAGGGGGACCCAGGACCCAGGACACGGCCTCAGGGGCAGGACAGCTGGGCCTGCGGACTCCGAGTCCCTCCTGGCCCCAGTGTTCCTGCTGCACGGCAGCCCGGGGCAGGAACAAACAGGGGGAAGGAGGGGGCCGGCCGGGGGCCTGCCGGGGGCCAAGAGCTCCCCAGGACAAGCTCGGGGTCAGCGGGAGACCCATCCCTCCACCTCCTTGCCCCACGGGTCTCGGCCTGGCGGCCCCTCGGGACAGCCCACCTGCAGCGGCAGCACCACGAGGGCCACGCAGATCATGATGACCACCAGCAGCTGGGACGGCCAGATCTTGGGCGTCACGTCACCATAGCCCACGGTGGAGAAGGTGACGATGCAGAAGTAGAAGGACGTCAGGAGGGACAGGTTCTCGCCCGCGCGCTCCAGGTGCTGGATACCACAGGTCCTGCAAGCCCAGGCGGTCAGGGGCTCTGGCCGGGCATCTGGCAGGACAGATGGTGCCACCCCCGCCTGGCAGCTCCTCCCAGGCCCCCGTGCAATTCCTCAGGGGTGTGGACACCAAGCTGCACAGGTCCTGTGGGGCCTGAGACGCTGTGGGGGCGGGGTGGCCCCCAGACCGGGAATGCCGAAGGCTACCCCACCTCTCGAGTCCCTGTCCTCACCCAGGAGGTCAGCCCCTGGCGGCACCCAGGAGGTCAGCCCCTGGCGGCACGGAACTGGACAGCCCTTCCCGCTCTCAGCCCTGTGTCCCCAGCTCGCATCAGCGGGTGCCAATGGCAGGGCCCAGGGCCACAGCACCCAACACGGGGCAGCTCACAGCGGTGCTGGGGACCCCACCCCACTGGGTGTGCAGTGGACTGGCTGCTGGGAGGGAGTGGGCCCAGTGCACCTTGTGGCCCCATCGGGCTCTGCTGAGGTCTGTGTATCTGGGGAGAGGGGGAAAGGGAGGCAGGAAGCGCGGGCCTTTGGGACCCTGGCGCCTGATCCTGGACCTGGCGGGGGATGGGAGGGGGCGGCCACCCTGGGCAGGACAGCGTCTGGGCAGGAGCACGGGCAGAGGTGGGGCGGCAGGCTCCCCACCTTGTACTCCGGCTGCTCCCAGATTTTGCCAAAGGACCCCCACCGGGCCAGGCGCCAGGCCCAGCCACGGAGCTGCTCCGGAGGCATCATGCAGGTGGCCCGACGGGGGTCCCGCTGGCCACCAGGGGCTCCCAGCCACCCTCCTTGCCCCAGCGCAGAGGCACTCACCCCGTGAAGACCAAGCACAGCAGGGTGCAGAAGAGGATCAGGACCTGGTTGAACATGGCTGACTGCGTCCGCAGGATGGCGCGGTGGAAGTCATTCTGTGAAACCAGGGCGTCAGCCGCAGGGGCTGGGACCCGCCAGGGAGCCCGGGGCCCAGGGCCTGGGTGGGCAGCGGGGCGGAGGGCACCAGGGTCGCTGCAGCTCACTTCACAGTGAGCGTGGGGGAGCCGGACCCTGCGTGCGGGGCGCGGAGGACACGGTCCCCAGTGCCAGTGGCTTTGCTGGGCCAGGAGCCAGTGTCTCCCAGGCCTTGTTTGCTGTGACCTGGGACACGTGGTCCTGGTTTTTGCCCTGGGTCTGGGGGTGCCCTGCCCCGTTCGCCCCTCATCCCTGCAGGTCAGGAAAAGGGCGGGTCTCAGAGGAGACGTGTTTCCTGGTGGGGGCAGAACTGGGGGCGCGGGGGGCCAGCAGGGGCGGAGGGAGGGCTGCGGAACTCACGATCATGTTCTCCAGCGCGTGCTTGGCCAGCCAGCAGTTCAGAAACACGGGGATGAACAGGTTCCGCAGCGGCGCCCAGAAAATCTGCGGGGGGCGGGGGTCAGCGGGCTGGGGGCCGGGGGCCCCCCCTCGGCCAGCCGCACACCCACCGTGATGATGAAGGGCAGCGTGTTGATCATCTCCAGGACGAAGGCCACGCGGAAGATCTGCTCCCAGATGTTGCCCTGGGTGGGGGGCGAGGAGCCAGGTCAGGGCGGGCGGGGGGCCGGCGGGGAGAGGGCGGGGGGCCGGCGCGGAGAGGGCCAGGGGGCCGGCGGGCACTCACTTTATAGCTGAGGTAAATGAGCAGCATGGTCTCCAGGAAGCTGATGACGGCCACAGTGACCTGCGGGGGAGCAGAGGGCCGGAGCCTTAGAGGGGCCGGCGGAGGGCGGGGCAGGGCAGCGCCCCCCACTCACCTGGATCGCCCACAGGGCCGTCTTCCTCTCCACCCACAGGATCGGTGCCCTGGGGAGAGAGGGGGGTGAGCGGGGGGCGGTGCCCCAGCTGCCCGGCAGGACTCGGGGCTACCGACCCCTGCGGCCCCCCGGCCCCCCTGGCTCCCGTGCAGGTCACGGAGCGGCTGCTGGCCTGTCCCTGCAGGGCTCCTGTGAGGCCACGAGACCCGAAGGAGGCGTCCTCGCTGAGACACTGGCGGTGGTCGGAATGGAAGGACCCAGGCTGCCCCGAAAGTCCGGGGGTTGGGGGTGCGAGGGAGGGACAGGAGGCCGAGGGGCCATCCTGTCCCCTGAGTGTCAGGGCGACAGGGGGAAGCACCCCTGAGATGTGTGTGGCCAAGCCCCAGAGACAGGTGCACCTGGATCATGCCCCCCAGTCCCTCAGGGGTCGCGGTCCAGCCGACCCAGCCGGCAGTGCTGTTCTCGGCAAAAGTGTCACGCGCCGACTGTCGGGCAGCCCCAAGTGTCCGGCCTCCGGCCACCCACAGCCGGTCTGCAAGGGCCAGCTTGTGGTGACAGTCCAGCTCTGAGGTTGCCCCCGCAGGGACACCTCCCGCGCTGCCCACCGCCCGCCGGTCCAGCCAGGCGAACGTGCCCTCCGGGAGCCGAGGGGCTCAGGGGCTGAGGCTGGACACCCGTCCTGGACTTCTGTCCCCCACCCCATGGCCCGGGCCCCCTGAGAGCGGACTCACCAGTTGATCTCGGAGGAAGACGCGTTGAAGGTGAACTTCTGCTTCGGGCAGCCCCAGCTGTGGGGACAGAGGGACCCTGGCCACTGCCCTCCTGCACCACCCAAGGGACCCTTCCCAGCCTGCCAGGGGCTCAGCTGCCGTGGGGGCACCTTCTCTCCCACCAGAAGCTGAGGCAGCTGCGAGGGTCTGTCACCGGGCGGCAGATGGAACGGGGACACACCCCTCTGGGAGGCGTCCTTCCAGGGCTGGGAGCAACCACAGGCCAGGACAAGGGCACCCTCCTCCCTGTGGGGGGCCAGCTGGCCATCAGGGACCGGAGGGCTCCCCAAGGGGGGCACTGGACAGGAGGCACAGCAGGAAGCAGGGACCTCCAGGGCTCTGGGCACGGGGCTGGCGCAGACCGCTGCGATGGCAGCAGGGGGCCCCGCGCGTCACCCACCATCCGATGCCCAGGGCCGGGTCATCGAGCAGCACGCGGACAATGTACAGCAGGCAGGTGAGCAGCTTCAGGGAGAAGTTGAACAGCCGGATCCTTAGGCCTGTGAGGGGGCAGAGTCGGGGTGTCAGGGCTCCTGGGCCGCCTAGGGTCCTCCTGCCAACGGCGCCGGCCCTGAGCTGGGCTGTCCGCAGGGGAGCATGGGGGGTGGGGCGCCCAAGCTGCTCCTTCCTTGGGCAGGGGGTGTGGGGACATGGGGGTGTGACCTCTGTGCCCTATCCTGCACCCCAGGAGGGCCCCAAGTGAATGAGCTCCTGCTGAGTGGGCTGTGGACAGGGCCTTTGGGGGCAGGGTGGGCCACACTAAGGGGCCAGGGGTCCCCGGTGAGAGCAGGAGTTTGGGGGACCACGGAGGAGGCTGAGCTGCAGCCCCCGGTGGCCATGTCCCAACCCCACCTCCAGCAGGGTCCCCACGGGTCCCAGGCCCCCTCCTGCTGGTGGAAGGGCGTGACGCTGAGGTGGGGGGCACAGCCCGCAGCCCCCAGCACAGGCGGACCCCTCCCCCAGCCCGGCAAGCAGCCTCTCCCCGCGCCCTGCTCACTGGATCTTTGGTTCTTGATGAAGAACAGCTTCAGCCGCTCCTTGAAGGTGTTCTCGTTGACGTAGAACTCCACCTGGACCCTGGGGGGCGGGGGGCGTGAGGGCTGGGTCAGCGGGCCAGCCAGGACCAGGCGACAGCCCGAGCAGACGGGCCAGCACCTCCGCGGGAGGCCCGTGTCCAGCGCCCCGTGGGCCCCAGTGCGCTGCCTGCTGGTCCTTCCGAAAGCACCAGCGCCTCTGGGTGCCCTGCAGGCTCCCCTGCCCCCAGTCCCAGGATGACACGAGTTGTAGGTGGCCTTTGGCACGGGGCTAGAGCATGTCATACACAGGATGTCCGAGGAGCCGGCGGTCAGCGCTTTGTCTGGTGGTCTCGGGTGGCTGTGTCCAAAGACTCGCCGCACCTGCGGCCCCAGCCAATCCCCAGACACCCTGAGCCGCTGCCAGCAACCGGGGGTCAGGCCCCAGCCTGACAGTGTGGGGAGGGGCACACGCAGCGGGAGGGCCATGTGGTCCTCCGGATGGTGTGGGTCCCGCAGGCCATGTGCCCGGCCCCTCTGAGCGGCACCCTGGCCCGGCCCCCGGCAGCCTCACTGTTTCCCTCCGGGACGCAAGAGGAAGGTCAGCCTGACAGGCCTACGGCTCGGGGCACTGGGTGGGCGCCTGCTCTGGGTTCCCACTGGCCGCCCCCCACACATGGCCTCTGTCACCCGTCCCAGGCTGCATCTGCCCCCATGGGCAGGATGGGCAGGAATCCCTCAAGGCCCGTCTGGGGCGTCACTGTGGGTCACACGCCCCACGACAGAGGCACCGGCGGCCTTGGGGTGTGGGGCAAGGCGGGGATCCCCTGAGCCTCTTGTGACCCACTGTTGGGGATGCCTCGGGGTGTGACCAGCCACCCGCGCCTCTGCCAGGCTCACGCTCGGGCGCAGAGGGGCTCCCTGAAGGCACAGGGCTCCCCCAGACCAGCGGGTCCAAACCTAGAGGCGGTGGCCAGTGCACTGCCCTGCACCCCTCCCTGGAGCCCTACCCTCGCCTCCCAGCTCACCTCTGTACCCCTGAATCCCACCCCCCTCTGTAGGTGCTGCTGGGAGACGGGTCAGAGGCGGCCCCTGCAGGGGTCCTTTCTCTCTGAAGTCAGGGCTTGGACCCTCCGGTCCTGGCAGGTGCCCCACAGACCAGCCCTGGTGATCCTCAGAGACCACTCGGCCCAGGGCACACTGTCCCGACACCCCCATGCCCAGCGGAGCCCGGAGCCGAGAAACTGAGGCAAAGACCAGGAAGCTGCACCAGTCAGCTCCTCCTGCCTCTGCCAGGACCCCAGCCCCTTCCCCAGGGGCCCCAGCCCCCCATTACACCCTCACCTCCCTGCTGCCCACCCAAGTCCCTGCCGAGCTGTTGGCGCCGGGACTGCGAGGGGGGACTTGTCAGGCCCAGGTCTGTTTGCTCCCGGCTCCCCTGCCCCGCTCCGTGCCCAGAACAGGAACCCCAAGTCCCCCATGCAGGGCAAGCGCTGGCCCTCCCCCGGGGCTGCAGGCCCCTGTCCAGGAGGAGCCCCAGGCCTCGGCAGCGAGCCGGCCGGCGGAGGGAGGCGGAGGAGCGCGGTGGACGTGCCGGAGAGGTCAGGGCTGCGGGCCGGCCTTGCTCCCGAAGCCGCCTCTCTCGGTGTTTCATGAGCTGTGGCCGCTGACCTCCAGCGGCACCGAGAGTAAATCCCGGCAATCCCACCCCAGCACCGGACCCAGCGGAGGCCGGGCCTCAGAGACCCCCGCTGCCGGAGGCAGGGGTGGCGGGTCGGGGCCCAGGGCCGCCACCACCCTGACCGATGAAGCTGACCCCCAGGCCCCACTCGGTGGCCACGCTGAGCGCAGAACTCGGGGACCTGGCTGCTCCAGGGGCTCTGGGCCCGAGGCCTCACGGCACCCTCTGGGGGACCCAGCATGGGGCGCCCCCACACCTGAGGGCCTGGGCCGACACTGGCAGCCCAGGAGGGTGGAGGCCGGGGGTCCCAGCAGTCTGCCTGCCTGTCCCCACACAGGCACCAGGCTCGGCCCCGTCCGCACTGTAGCCACTGCTCTCAGGGGTCCTGGGGTATCCACCTCCGGACGGCCGCCTTTCCTACCCCTGGGCCGCTCCCCAGGGGATCCCCCTCCTCTGTCCAGGCCGCAGCCCCACCCCCAGGCCCAGCAACCCCTTCAGGGAGCCGGCGGGCCACACCCTGCCCACCGCCTGCTGCAGGGACACAGCAGAGTCCCTACCGGGGCCCTGAGCCACCATCTTCCCAGCGGCGGGAGGACGCCCGTCACCCCTGCTGCGGCCCCTCCCCTGCAGGACACTTACTGAGACAGGGAAGAGTCCAGGCTGAAATCCTCCACAGGAAGCCTGGGGGCAGACACCGGGGGGACAGGTCAACCGGGGAGACAGACGGATGGACAGACGGACAGAGGGCCCGGACTCCGGGGCCCAGCCAAGCAGGGTCGGGGAGGCGGGGGTGCACCGGGCCCACACAGCCGCCTCCAAACGCAGCAGAGCACCCCAGGGCCCGCGCAGGGGCCCCTCCCAGGCCGAGGGGATGGCGGCCACCGCTGAGGTGACCCAGCGCCTGCAGCCAAGCCAGCAGGGACGACGGGCAGGCCTGGCCGTGCTCAGTGCCCCTGCCCCCCCCAGCCTGCCCAGGCACCCAGGGACCCCCAGCGGCCAGGAAGGGGCACCCTTAGCCCCACTCTACACCCGGGAAGCTGACAGCAGCCGGGCAGCCCCCTGAGGGCCACCAGGTGGGAGAGACCACCGGGCTCAGGGCCACCTGGCTCGCCAGGGCTCCTTCCCTCAAGCCTGCTGGCCCCCCACCGCCCTGCCCCGCAGAGCAGGCTGAGGCAGCCGGGTTTGGGGGGGTTGCTGGGAGCCTGGGGTGTGGCTGGGCAGGGCTGCTCTTTGCCGACGAAGCACTGGGGTGGGGGGGTCAGCCGGTCCAGAGGGCTCACGGCCTTCTCTTCGTCCGCAAAACAACGTTTCCAGAAGAGGAAACCGAGGTTCCCAGGGGACCCCTCCCTTCCTGAGGAGGCCACAGCGAAGAGCAGGGGCCGGCGGCAGCCCTCTGGCCAGGCTCCCCAGGGCGCACCCCTATCCTGGTGCCGGGGTGGGTGAGGTCGCGGTGGGCTGGGGTTTGGGGCTCAGTGCAGAGAGGGGAGTCTGGGCCAGAGCCCGGGGTCACTGGAAGCTTCTGCGTGTCTGGCCAGCTCAGTTCCCTTCCCGCTGGTCGGGGCGCTGCCCCGGCTCTGAGTTGGGGTGACAGCTGCACCATGGGGTGGCGGGCGCCTGGCAGAACCACAGCCCGAGGCAGTGGGACCAGCAGCTCACCCGGCGGGGATGGGAGGTGAGGTGCTGGCTGGGGAGAGGACCCGGGAAGTGCAGGGGTCCCGGGGGGATCTGCGGGGGGCGGTGGTCACCCCACGGGGAGCAGCGAGGGGCTCCTGCTGCAGCTGAACTCGGACAGGCCTGCGGTCACGGCTAACACGTGACATTGAACACAGGGGCCCTGGAGAACCTGTGGACCCCTGCACACCGCACAAGGGTCCCCGTTACCCGCCGGCGCCCTACCCCTCTGTGCTTCCCAGGACCCCAAACAGCTGAACAGCGTTCCCACACCTGCCTGGACACCAGCAGCCACACCCTCGATGTTTCTGTGCCCCTCTTCCCCCTGAGGCCACCACTGTGCTGTCCAGCCTCCCCCAGGGGCCCCTCCAACAACATACTAGGGGCCCCTCACCTGGGGCCGGACCCAAGCCCAGGGGAGTGGCGGCAGCCCCGGGCCTTCCTCCCCCGCCTCTCCTGCCCTCCCTGCACCCGGTGCTGGGCCCCAGCAGGTGTGAGGTGCAAACAGCCCCCACAGGGGCCAGGCCACCAGCTGCAGGTTACCGGGGGCACTAGGTGGCCCGGCCCAGCCCTAACCCCCAGCATTCGGTACACGGCTGGCCCCTCCACACTGGCTCTTCCGCACAAAAGCTCTGGAACGGTGGTCCTCGTTACCTGTCCCCCACCCCTCTCCCCGCCTCTCCCTAGGGGTGGGGGGCAGAGGAGAAAGGGGAGGCCAGGCTGGGGGAGCGAGGAGGGGCCGACACTGGCCCACAGCATCCAGGAGACGGGGTGGGGTGTGTCGGGGTTCAGGCAGTGACAGTACCCGCCACCTCCCTGCGGCCCTGTCCCTTGGCCCGCGGCCTCCTCAGCAGTGCGAGGCCTCCTGGAGGCTCTGGGCTGCCCTGGGGACCGCGGGCCCAGTGAGCCGTGACCCTGGCTGGCTCCAGCAGGAGGCCAGGCAGGCGCGACAGGGGCAGCTGCAGGCGCTCTGGCCACCGGGTCCTGCGGCCGAGGGACCCATCTCCCTGCTCGGGGTGGCTGGAAGCCCCATCAGACCCCTGTCCCTAAGGCACCAACCCCTGAGCCCTCCTCTGCTCCAGAACCTGCGGCGACTGCCAGCTGTCCCTGTCCACCCCGCACCTGGGGAGAGGGGGCTGCAGGGGACCAGGCGGCAGGAAGTGGTGGACAGCACCCATCTCTCTGCCCAGCAAAAGGACTGATTGGGACCCTGCACCTCATGAGCTGCTGGGGGACTGAAGGAGCCAGACTTCCCTGGCAAAGGGTCAGCACAGGCTGGCAGGGGACCAGCAGGGGCAGGCATGGGGGAGGGCTTCCTGGAGGAGGTGGCCGCCCGCTGCTGCAGCTCTCATGCTGCACTGCGGGCTCAGAGGCAGCCAGGGCAGCACCTGCTGTCCCTGCAGGAATGGGACGGTTCAGGGAGCTGAACCCTAAGGGGCCGGGCTGGGTGTCACCAGAGCCTGTGTAACCTCCGCCCCACAGGGTCCAGTAAGGAGGGAAGAATCTGGTGCGCAGGCTGTGGGCCAGCACGCGCCTCCCTCCTGCCTGCTGGCTCCTCCGGGGCCTGTTGGAAGCACTTGCTCTTCCAGCCTCAGGCTCTCCTGGGCAGTGGGGACAGCGGGTACCAGCCTTCCCCCAGGGGGCTTTCAGGTGCAGGAACCGTGTGAGGGTGCGGAGGCCCCCAGACGGCCTTGCCCAGGTGGGAGGGGCAGGTGGCGACTCCCCGGGAACCTGGGTCCTGCCACCTGCTCGGCCGAGTCTCTGCCTGTCTCGGACCCTCGCCTGACACGGCCGGCACCCCTCCCACACTCTGCCCTGCTCCCCTCCGCCCAGGAGGTGCCCCCCTGGCCCTGGCCCGGCCTGCACCCCTGCCGCACAGGTGTCCATGCCTGCGACGGGCCTCCCAGGGCAGCTCTGCTCCGCAAGGGCTCCCAGCACCGGGGAGGCGCCGCCCGCGAGTGCCGCAGACCCAGCCTCCCGCCTTATCTGTGCGCTGGGGGGCTGTGCTCCGCCCGCCCGCACTCGAGGGGTGGGCGCCGCCGCGGGGCAGGCCCTCACCAGGAACCCGCGCCTGCACCCCGCAGCCGCGCACGGGCTCTGGGCGCCGGCCCCGGGGAGCCCATCTGCTGCGCAGCCTCCACCAGCCTCCTGGCTTCCCTGGGCCCCTAAGTGGGGACCCCGGCACCGACCCCGCCGCCTCCAAGCGGCCGCTGGAACCAAGAGGAGTGTACCCTCCAGCGGAACCTGGCTAATGCTGGGGGCGCTCAGCCGCCTGGCGCAACACCCGGGTCCCCTCGAGTCTTACCAGGCCGGCCCACTGTGCTGGCCCCTAAGAGCAGAGAGAGCGGGTCCCCCAGGGTCCCCAAGGCAGGTTGGAGACACTGGGTGGTCGAGCGCTCAGGTGGGTTCCCTGAGAGACGCCCCGCCCCCGCCCCCGCCCCCGCCCCAGCGGTGCGCGTGCGGGGTGCAAGCAGCAGAGATGCGAAGCCCCTCCCGCCGCCGGCGGCGGCGGCGCGCGGGGTCTCCGGCCCGCGCCCCTACCTCTGGCCCACGTCGCTGCCTACGGAGCCCCCGCCATGGGCCGGCAGCAGCGGGCTGAGCCCGTGCGGCTCCTCGGGGGCCGAGGCGCCGGCCGGGGCGCCCCCGGAGCCCGCCTTGCCCTCGGACGGCGAGCGCGGCAGCTTGGCCCGCGCCATCCTGCGGGAGCGCACGGCGGCGGGAGGCGGGAGCTACCATCTCAGCGCCGCCCCCGCGCTCCCCGCGCCGCTGCCGCAGTGGAACGGCCCCGGGTGGGGGGGCGCCCGGAGGCTGAGGGAGGCGCCCCCTGCGGGGGCGGGAGGCTCGGCTCGTTGCCCCGCCCCAACCCCCCACCCCCGGAGGCCGCGAGCACGCGGGCGCCCCTGCGGGAGGGGCTCGGCGCCCGGCTGTGGGGGTCGCCCTGCAAAGGAAGCAGCAGCGTCAATCACGACAGTCACGGCGCTGGCGGGGGAGGGAGGGTGCCAGGTGACAGCTGGTGGCTCTCGGCCACTCACCTCCACAAGCAGGACTGGAGAGGAGAGAGGGCCGCCGCCCGAGCCTCGGGCGCAAGTCACAGCCGCCCGTGGGTCCTGGGCTCCCCCAGGCGATGTCGGAGGGGGTCTGCGCAGGGCCCTGCTCAGGTCCAGCCCCCACCCTGGTGGCTGCCGGGTGGGGTGGGGCCACCCTCCTGCCTTGGGACACTGTTGTCCATCAGGTTTTCGCCCAGAGACTCTCGGGGTCGCACCTTGCCTCGCTCCCTACCCTCAGTGCTGCCAGGGAGTCTGGGGGGGCAGCCACTCCTCCCTCGGCGCCTGAACCCCAGGCTTGGCTTGGTGCCGCCCGAGGTCCCAGCAGTGGACGCTGCTTTGTGGACTCGGGGTGCCCTGTTGGGGGAGCCCTGATAGGTTTGCTGAAGACAGGCTGTGCGAAGTCTCTGTTTTGGCAAAGTGGGGAAACCAAGGCCCTGCTGCCCGAGAAGCGGGGCCCCCGGGGCTGACCAGCTCCAGCCCCCTACTGCGCGGGTCCTAACGCGTCACAGGCGAGGCCCGAGGCTGGGGAAGTGAGGGGACTCGCCCAGGTCACAGCAGGTGTTGGTGCTGGGAGTCCGGCCAAGTGCCTGTCCTGGCACCCAGCTGGGAGAAGGGAGGCTCCGGCTTGCCCCCTTCTTCACCCCACCTGTGACCCCACCCGCCGTTGGGAACTGGTGCCTGTGGAAGGGTTATGGGAGGAAAGTGGCCTCAGGACCCCCACCCCTGCCCGGACGCTTCCCGGCCCGGCGGAGGAGGGAAGAGCAGGGTCCTGTGCAGCCACTGACCTGTGCACCCCCTACCCCGAGGCTCACGTCTGTGCGGCCCTGGAGGGGTGGGGGGTAGCCCTGGGCAGCCCCCGCCTGCCCCCGGGGGCAGCTGCAAAGATGGGGAGCTGAAGTGTCCGGGTGCCCCTGAGACACCCCCTGTGATGAGCATGAGGCACAAAGCCAGCGGGACCACCCGCGAAGGCAGCACCCTGCCCAGCCCTGGGCGGGGTGCTGCTCACCGGGCAACACCAAGGCCCATCTGCGTGTCTGCCAACACCCAGGAAAAGGGCTGGGTGGCAGGGATGCTCACCGTGCACCCAGAAAGTACAGGAAGCTGCAAGAGGGGGGCTGGGGCCACAGGGACCCCGGGACCGGCTTCACAGAGCAAGGGCACCATACTGTCACCTCCTGCTGCCTCGTTCCACGAGGCAGCCCCGTGGGGAGGGCAGGGGGGCGCGCTGCCTCCTCTGTGCTGATCGCGGCTGCCAACCCCCCACCTACGCTGAGCAGGGGTGGCTGGCTGGGGTCAGGGAGGGGCCAGGGTGAGGAAGTGCGTAGGCAATGACACCCCAAAACTGAGATGGGAACAGGGGAAGGGGGAGCAAACGGGGGTGGGATACATTCTCCAAGTGCCCAGCAGACGACCGTGGACGCAGTGGACTACGATTCAGCCTCAGCGAGGAAGGAAATCCCGGCCCCTGCGACCACGGGGACGGACCGGGAGGACGTGCGCTGAGCGAAGTGACACAGGACGCAGTTACGATTCCACGTGCACGAGGCCCCTGCAGGAGGCAGGTCCACAGAGGCAGGGAGTCCACAGTGGAGCCGGGGCGGCGCAGGGTGGAGTGGGGGTCTCAGGGGGATGGAGCGTCCCGTGGGAGGACGGCACGTCCCCGAGAGGACAGCGATGGCAGCCGCACCGCAGCGTGAATGAACCTGGTGCGGCTGAGCCGTGTGTGTGCTTTTCCACAGCAAAACACTGGGAAGAAAGGGAATCCAGCAGGCAGGGAAGGGCTCCCGCTGGCCCAAACCATGACAACAGAGAACAGGATGGACAACGAAGAGAATTCGGCAGGTGAGCTTCATGTGGCTTCGCTGACAAGTGACTATGGACTTAGCGGCTTCATTGTAACACACAGATGCGCGTCCCCCTGATCAGGAGGGTCCTGAACCCTGAGTGCAGGGGCAGGGGCTCCCTGCGGGGCTCCCGGGAGACTGGTTCTTGCCCTCCGGCTTCCGGAGGCCCCCGCACAGCGTGGTGGTCTGCCTCCCTCTCTCAGGGCCCCTGGGACCCCAGGGGGCCTTCCCTGATGGTCCGAGACCACCTCCCCTCCCCCTGCAGACCCTTCACCACACCCGCAAGTCCAGAGCTCGAGTTCGAGGTGTGGGCATCTTTGGGGGGCAGGGCGAGCCTTGCATGGCCCCTGGGTTCAGTGCAGGACACCCTGAAAGAGGAACCCAGAAAGAAACCCCCTCCTGGTTGCTTCCTCACTGTGAAACTGATGATCAGAGAGAGCAGACAGGGAGGGTGTGAGCTGCTTTCCCGCGGGCTCGGCTGTGGCCAGTGGGTGGGGCCTGTCATCCCAGGGGACCCAGGGGCCTGGCTCGCCATATCTAACGAAGGGACTAGCAGGACATGGGGAACAGAGGGGCCACAGGCACTTCAGACGCTCTCTTGCCTAAATCCTTCAGGCTCGTCCTCCAGGCCCTCAGCCCAGTTCAAAGGATGCTGGGGGCCGAGGGACAGGGGAACCCCAGGAACAGGGGCCCAGACCTGGGGTGACTCGGAGCCCTTCTGCAGGACAAGAGGCCGGTGCGTGCGCTGCTTTGGCAGCATCACAAATGACCCCCCAGCTTCCCAGCCTCCAGCCACACCCAATTCTTCACTGTGGAAAAGCACACACAGTCTGTAGATTAGCAAGTGGACTCAGCGGAGCTGCGGCTTCTGCTCGGGGTGTCCCGAGGCCAGGTCAGCATGACAGGGGACAGGGAGGGCCCTTGCCTGCAGCTCCGAGGGAGATGAGCCCCAGGCTCACCGGCTGAAGGTGGGACCAGCTCCCAGTGGTTGAGGCCTGGGGTCCCCACTTCCTCACTGGGTCCTCAGTCCCTACAGGCATGTGGGCCTCCATCCGAAAGGCCAGCCCTGGTGTGTCACTCCCCTTGCCAGCCAGCAACGGGGGATTTCCTTTGGGTAAACTCAGCGTCAGCTGATCTGACCCCTCAACGGGAACGCAAAGTCCCTTTCGCCCCGTGTGTGATTCCTCAGCGTTCTCAACAGACACTGTGCACAGACCTGAGGCCGCCGTGAGGCCCAGGCATGGGCAGTGCTGATGGCCTGTGCAGCTCGGCGCTGTCCCTCTGCCTGTCTCCAAAGTCCCTCTGCCTGAGAAGGAGGCCAGGTTCATTGGGGAGGTGGCCTGATGGCCTCCGCTCACTTCGCACCTGGAACGAGCCTATTTCCAAGTTAGGTCGTGTTCCAGGTACAGAGTTAGGGGTCCAACACACTTCCGAGGGAGGTGGCTCAGCCCCAGCCTGTGTGAAGTGCGTGGTCTGGGTGACATCTCACCCCGTTTTGTCCCGGGCCATGCGGGGCAGGAGCTGGACCAGGTGAAAGGGGTACAAACTCCCACTCATCAGATACCGCATGGTGCCGGGACCGAACGAGCCCGAGGGTCCCCGTGTGGGGGTCGGGCAGGGCTCCCCGAGCCAGGCCTGTGCTGCTCCCGCTGGACTCCCAGCCCCGCTCCCCTCCCCCAGAGCCTCCCTCACTCCCCTGCAGGTGCTCCATCACCAGGTACCACCTGGGGCTCCCTGTGCTCCGGGGGCCACCCCCCTCTTCCTGAACCCCCCAGTGCAGGGCATGTTGGGGGGGGCTGGCCTGGCCACCAGCCCTGAATTTCTCCCCGGCGTTCACTCTCCCCAGACAGCGGTGAGATTTCCTGGCGCGCCCAACGCCAGCATCACTGGCTGGGATGGGGCTCGAAGTGTTACAGCGAGAGCTGAAGAAGGTCCCTGGGGAGAAGTGGGAGGGGCCCTAGGAGGAGGTTGCCAAGGTGACGGAAGGCAGGCCAGGCCAGGATTGGCTGAGAAGCTGAAGCCTCCAGAGCCAATGGCAATAAAAGGGCGGGCTCTGCGGCTCCGGAGCTTTTCTGGCTCCTGGGCTCGGCTCGGCTCGAGCTCGGGCTCGGGCTTGGCTCGGCTCGGGTTCGGGCTCGGTTCGGGCTCGGCTCAGGTTCGGGCTCGGCTCGGGCTCGGGCTCGGCTCGGGCTCGGGCTCGGTTCGGGCTCGGCTCGGGTTCGGGCTCTATCTCCGGTCCTCCTTTCTCCAGGACGCCGGCTGATCGTGCTGCCGCTACCGCACTTCCGACCCGCAGCGTCTGGGATGCGAAGGAGCTGGGGCGCCGCCGGGGTGGGGCTGGCCCGGCAGCGGGGCGGGTTTACTCTTCGGCTGTTCTAGCGGAACAGGCTCCCGCCGTTCTGGCGGAATAGCGCCGCGGGTGTGTATTACCGTATTACCGTGTTGGGTCTAAACTAACCTGCAGGAACGGACGCGCGCTAGGGGAGCCCAGGTGCAGGTTGGCCCTCGCTGACGCTCGTCTCGACGGCTGTGACTCCGCAGCCTTCAGCGGCTGCTGTGGGACAAAGACTCCTTTCCTCTGTCGCCAAACCTCTGCTCTGGGATCCGCCCCGAGGGCGGAGGGCAGCGGGGCACCTGGCTCTGGGGGGCCTCCTTCAGCTTCTTGGGGTTCCAGTGTTCCTGGCTGGTGGCCGCATCCCTCCACCCTCACGGGGTCTTCTCTGTGTTACGTCTCCCTCGCCATTCTCTCTTTTTAAGTTGCAGTACAACATTCGTAACGCAATTTACTACTTTAACCCTTCTTGCCTCCCTCTTACGGGGACACAGGATGATCTCTGATGTCAAAATCCTTAACTGGGGCAGCTCAGTGGGTTGTGCGTCATCGCAGAGAGTGAAAGGTCACGGGTTCGAGGCCCCGTCTGCTGGTTTGGGCCCCACTCAGGGCACTTACAAGAGGCAGCTCATGGGTGTTTCCCCTCCTCCCTTCCCTGCTCTCTTTGTGAGTGAATGAATCTAAATCCCTCAACTCGATCGCCTCTGCTGAACTTTTGCTGCACTCACAGCTTCCAAGGTTCCGTGGATTAGGAGGATGCCATCCTTGAGGCAGTTGTTAGAGGATCTGAAAAGGGTCCTGGGCCCTGCCTGGCTGTCCTCGGCCTGGACGGATCCTGACAGCTCCCCTGGGTGGCCCTCCTCCTGTCCAGCTAATCCAGATGGGTGAGATTCCAGAATCCAGAGGGGTGGGGGCTGCAGGGGTGCCCGTGTCAGGTGCTGAAGCCCCCCATGCATTCCAACCCCCGCCAGCCCAGGCAGAGTCCTTGGTCACCTGTCCCTCTGAAAGGGAACACAGGCCTGGGGTCCCTCTTTCTGCTCCCAGAAGGCCCCCCTGTCTGGACCCTGGTGAGTTCTCTGGAAGGGGCCCCAGGAAAATGGCAGAACCGCTGGGGGGTGAGGCAAGAATCAGTCCTCAGTTAGCCAGGCAGGGGAAGGGCCGCAGGCCCCGCAGGGTCTGAGGTTCTCCTGGAGGCAGGTGGGCGGGCACTTTGCCCTCCCGAGGTGACCTCCCTGTGCCCATCAGCAACCCCGGAGGTGGGCACTTGCTGAAGGGTCCACTGACATGGGGTGGGGTGAAGAGGGAAGATGCCACCCGGTAAAGGACCTGACTGATGATGGTCTAGCGGTGAGACGCCAACCACAATCGGAAAACTAGTAGAAAATACACGAACTGTCCACCGTAACTGAAAAATAAAGTGAAAGAAAGGGGAACCAGGACTGAAGCCCCTCATGGGCCTGGGACACTGAGGGTGCAGCTGACAGGGACTCCTGGGCCTGGGAGGGACTGAGACCCCGGGGGTCTGGCCAGGGCCCCCAGGCAGGGCTGCCTCTGCCCGACAGACCCATGGAGAGGAGCGGGGCGTCCACGTCCATCCCGCAGCCTCTCCCTGAAAACCTGCACCCGGCCTGAGTCAGCGGCCCAGTGCAGGTACCTCTTCCCCCTGGCGGGGGGGCTGCCCTGGAGTGGACATGGGGGCCTCGTCTATGCAGGGATTTCCACTTTCAGGCACATTTTCTCTCTTCCTGTTTTAAAAAGATTTTATTTATCTTTAGAGAGAGAGGGAGCGAATCACTAATGTTTGAGAGACACATCTGTTGGTTGCCTCTGACACCCCCCCGCTGGGGACCTGGCCTGCAACCAGGCATGTGCCCCAACTGGGGAATCGAACTGGTGACCTTCCGACACCAGTCAGGGGTCGAACCCAGCAGGAGGGCAGGCCGTACTATTCACAGATGGCCCCACCTGGCCGAGGGCCCACGGACAAGGGTGCCGCCCACGACCCCACGCTGGAATGTCCCTTAGTGACCAGACAAAGGGGCAGGCGCTGTACCACCTGGTCCCCAGCTTCTGCTCCCCCCCGCCCCACTGCACCTGCTCCCTTTCAGGGTCCGTGTCCTGTGGCTACCGTAACAGACTGCCGCAAACCAGACCGCCGAGTAACCGGAATTTATTCTCTCTCAGCTCTGAAGCCAGAATTCAGAAGCCAAGGGTCCCCGGGGACACACTCCCACCAGAGGCTCCCAGGAAGGGTCCTTCCTGCCTCTCCCAGCTCCTGGGGTCCCCAGGCCCCCTGCTTGTGGCCGCGTTACTCCAGCCTCTGTCTTCACGTGGCTTCTCCCGTATGTGCCCTGCCTCTCCTTGTAAGGACACTGCGACAGAGAGGAGGAACGCCAGGACCCCCCCACTCTTTGCAGTTTGGAAATGGGGGTTAGTTAGGGCTTTACCCGTAGGATAGTGGCCAACACGCTCACAGCGCGGCGCCACGTTCCGTCAGCGGGCAGGACTGTTTGCTGTACCCATTTATTTAAAAATAAGGTGACAGTCATTAATCTCTCTCTCTCCCAGACAGACAGGCGGCCTGAGGAACGGGGGAGGACTCACTTGGTATTGGGGGGAAGGGGGGTAGCCACGCCGCTTGCGCAAAGGTGGGGAAGTACGGTGGTGTAAGAGCTGGGGAGGGTGTGCAAGCTATTTCCCTAATCAAGAGCAGCAGCTGCCAGGAACTTTGAATTACGGCTGGAAAATGCTAAGCTGTGAACTTTCGTATTTCTGGAAGACGGAACCGCTAGCTAGTCTGTTCTAAAACCGGCCTGATCTGGCAGGGCTGTGTATTTTGGGTGTTTTTAAAGGGGCTGAGAGAATGGCGGAATTGCACCCTTCATGTAAGCTGGTGTAACCTTTAAATAAACAGATACCTTCCCTTTTCACTGCACTGTTATGAAGAGCATTTCCTGGTGGACGGCAAACCGGGCCCATGAAAACGGAAGAACCCCCAAAGGTCCTGTTACGGGAAGGAGGGCCCACCCAGCCCCCGGACCACCTCATCTCCAGATCCTGACCCTGAGCATGTCCGCAAAGACCTGTTTCCAAATCAGGTCACGTTCACAGGTGCCAGGTGGGGATGAATTTTTTTTTGGGGGGAAACATAATTCAAAACACCATACACTCCCTTCCTGCAGAATGTCCCCCAATTATCTGTGTGACCCTGAACATGTCCTTTTGCCCTGGGACCAGCCAGGTGACAAGCTTCGTCTAGAGGGGGACGGGTACCCCAGCGGCTCTTGGATGGATTTCAATCAGAGCTCAGCTTAGCCTGGAGAAAGGTTTCTTGCCACTTCATTAGCTACATCCACTTCATCCTCAGCCTGAAGGTCCTGCCCACCAACCCACCTGCTGAAGCTCTACCGGCCCCATGGTGTCTGGAGGTGGGGCCTGGAGGTGCTCAGGGTCAGATGGGGTCAGGGGGGTGCGCCCCGTGACTGGATTCGTGTCCTATTGAAAACTAGGCTCTGGCCCTGACACCTCATTAAGGACACAGCCAGAGGGCAGCTTGAACCAGGAGGAGGGTCCTGCTGGGACCCTGATCTGTCACGCAGGCCTGACTGCCTGCAGGGTGTGGCTCTCAGCCTGACCACCAACCCCTTTCACTTTCACGTTGGGTGTAGGGGGTTGGGGCAGACTGTGTGCTGAGGACACGCACTTACATAAATGACCCGTCACAGGTACAAGCAGGGACTGGACAGGATGGCGACATGAACCCGAAACTGCTGGGAATTTTCATGACATTGCAGGTGCCGGCCAATTCCCCCCACCCCTACCAGGCAGCGGGTTTCCCGCCATGCAAGTCAGGACTCCAGTGAGAGTCCCCTGGAGGCAGCAGGTGCCTGAGCCGCCCAAGCCCACAGCCCCTGGGGGACGCCCGCCTCACCACCCCAGGGCCCAGGGGACGGGAGGGGAGCGGGACAAACCCAGGCAGGCCCTGAGGGGTCCGGCGTGGCCCCCGGAGGGCAGCCCCCAGCACCCTTCAGTCCGCGCCAACAGCCCCAGGCTGGGAGTGCTCCCCAGCCCCACTTGGTGACGGAGAGGGCTCTGAGCACAGGCTGTTCCTGGAGGTGCCACCCCCTCCTGCCGGACCCTCATCCCATGGCAGGAGCCTGGCTCTGTCCCAGCCCCCTGGGCTCCGGCTGGGGGCCCTGAGGTCAGGTGCAGGCCGTACAGGACGGACACTGCTTTCAACAGCGGCTCCTGCTGGGCCAGGCAGGGGCCGCCTCCCCGCCCCTCGCTCCTGCCTGTCCTCCGGCCGGCCGGCTTGCTGCGTGAAACAACACTGGTGTTGCTCAACCCCAGAGAAACATGTCAACCCACCCCTCACTGTCAGAGGGGCTCAGGCACAGAGGCGGAGGGGCCCCATGGGGTGCCGCTGGACGCCTAGCCTCCGTGTGCCCCCCACAGCAGGGCTCCCCGCCATCTTGCCCCCCAGTGCCTGCAGCCTGGGTCCCTGGAAGCTTCTCACGGCCCACCCGCCCGCCTGGCCCGGGGGAAAGCAGGGCCACAGACCCCGGCACGGCCCCAGCTGTGGTCCGGGACCTTCGAGACAGCTGGGCTGCATGCGGGCCGGGCGGGCACCGTGAACGCAGTGGGCCCAGGCGTGCTGGCCGGGGGGTGCCAGCCGGCAGGCCTTGCTCCCCACCTGCAGCTCGCCCACCCCAGCCTCTGGCCGCCGTGTTCCTTGCGGGGACGTCCTGAACCTCACTGCACAGAGCCCGCCCTGTGCCCCACGGCGCCCTCCTGGGACAGAGCCCAGGGCTGATGAAGCCCGTACCCGCCCCACAGGCGAGGGGAGGGTGTCGGCCAAAGCCCTTTCCTGCTCCCTCTGTGGCTGCCCCATCAGAGCCGCCCGTGTGGGGGGCTGTTACCTGCCCCTGCAGAGAAGCCTTCACAGCCTGGCTGGGTCCACAGCCCCTGAGCTGTGAAGGAGGCCCTCCCACCCCCGCGTGTTCCCCTGGACGGTGGCACGTGCGGGATTTCCAGGCACACAGGAGGGTCAGCACTGACGGAGGGGCAGGGCCTCCCTGAGCAGCTCCTGGGCGAAGGGGCGGCGAGCTGTGGGGTGGCTGCCCCAGGCCCTCAGCTGCCCTGGAAGGCTGCCCGCCTTCCGGCTCCCAGGAGAGGCCAGCTGCCTCCTGCGCCCACGCGGCCGTCCCCCCGCTCCCCGAGGCCACAGGCGTGAGGCTGCGGTGACTCAGAGCTGTGGCCTTATTTCCCTGGAGAACAGCGAGGCCTCCGCTCCCGCCTGCGGAGCCAGGTCAGGGGCAGCTCCGTCCGAGGCAGAGCCTGGCCTGGGGTGTGAGCCCCGTGTGCAGCGGGGAGGGAAGTACTCTGGGCAGGAATGAGAGACGGCTGGGGGGCGTGGGGGGCAGGGTCCACCCGGCGTGGGAGGTGAGGGGCACGCGCTCAGATTCTGCCCAAGATGCCCCCACAGGCTGGGTGGCTGCTGCCTCAGGCCCCATCCCCCTGCGGGACTGTCCCAGGGCACCTCCAAGCCCTGTGAGCTCCCTGAGCACCCCCTGAGGGGGCCCCGGACCTGCTGGGGGGCAAGCAGGTCTCAGCCTCAAACCTTTCAGGCCCCCCAGCCACCCCAGACCCAGCGGATGCTCCCCCATCAGCCCAGGGAGACGCTGGCCGCCTGCACCCACGCACAGAAGGGAGGGGCCTACAGGACAGGGGCAGCCTGCTCCCCGTGCTCCCCTGGGAAGTTAGAGGGTGAGAGTGGGGGGGCACCCTGGAGGCTCCGGGGGCAAATGACACAGGCACCCAGGCCTCTGACAGCTCCTCTCTGCAGTGCCTCCCCCCTGGGGTTGGGGTACAGCTCAGAGCTGAGCCGGAGCCCCCACGTGTGTCCTGTGGTGGGGACTCAGGCAATCTCAGGACCCCCCGTCCTGGTCTCCTGCACTGCCCATCCCGAGACCTGGGGGAGCAGCCTGTGAACACAGGGTTCACAGCAGGGCCGGGCCACCTTGGCCGAGAAGGCTGGAAAAAGATGTGTAGTGACGGGGTCCCCTGAGCAAGTGAAGGGGAGACCCCCCCTAGCCCCCAGCCCTTTTGTGGCTCCCCAGCCCCTGCCAGGCCCCACAGCCCCGGCGAAGCTCTGAAACCCCTTCCAGACCCCACGGGCCCCACCAGGCCCCACGACCCCATCGAGCCTGGGCGGGGGGAGGGGGTGAACACGCGTGGGTGCAGGGTTACTCCGGGGGGAAGGAACACTCCAGAACGCGCACACGCGACGCTGCACGTGTACTGAGTGCCCCGTGGCGCAGTTCACATTTGGCGTCTTTGACCACAATTTTGAAAAGCTCCAAACCACAGGGCCCAGGGCTGGTGGCGGACGCGGTGCCAGCTTCCCTTCCCCAGGTCGCGCACCCAGAGGCCCTGCACCCAGGGGCGGGGGAGAGGTGGCCTCCGCTCCCACCCAACACGGGAAGAGTCTCTGGGCTGCTGTTCCCCAGAATTGACTGAGTCCTGGCGGGATGGGGCGCTGGTGCCGGCAGAGGACGGTGAGGCCGCCCAGGGAGCCCAACTGAACTCTCCTGAAGGTCACGTGTCCCTGGGCGGGTCTGTGGATGGCCGCTCAGCCCCAGGATAAAACAACATCTCCCTGAAAGGGCCCCTGGCTGGACCTGACCCCCTTGGGTCCGAGTGGAGCTGCCGCTGGCCTCCAGCTCCCGTCCGCCCTGCGTGGGGACGGCGGCCTCAAGGTCCACTGGGGCCTCTGCGGTCGGTCGCTGTCACCGGACCACCCTGGGTCCCGCCCCTGTCCTGGTTCTGAACCCCCAGGCAGCCCGTGCTCTTGACCGGCAGCCGCATCGCTGGGGAGCTGCGGCTGATCGCCCAGCCCGGGGCGCGGACCCGGCTCCCCACCCCCAGCGCCGCCGGGGGAGCAAGCGTTCCGGTCCAAACCCCGCAGGCTCCAGCCTCGCGGGAGTCCCCGGCGCAGGCGCCTCCCCGGCGGGCAGAGCTCACCAGAGACGGCGGCTGGGGGGAGTCGGAGAAAAGCGGCATCTCTCCCGGCCCCCAGCACCGGAACTGCTCCCCGGGGCTCATGCCGGGCCCTTCACGGAAGGACTCGGGCGCATCTTGCCCGGTTCCGCCCAGGAGAACTTGCGATTCGGGACGCTGTCACCCTCGGAAGCGGCCCCAGCGTGGGCTAGGAGGACGCGGGCCCCTCATGAATAATGAATGACGCCCGGCGCCCCTCCAGGAGCCCGGCTCAGCCGCGGGGGTGCTCCCAGCCCTCGTCTGGCCCCCAGAGAGCCGGACTGGGATGGGAGCTGGGGTGCAGGGAGCAGAGCCGAGGGATGCGCCCTGTCCCGTTCCCCAGGCCCCCCGCACCCCGAAACTTCTCTGAAGGGCTCTGGCCGCTTCAGCACAGCGGACAGCGCCGCGGCCGCAGACTCCCCGCCTTACCTGTCCTCGCTCGGGAAGGACTGGTCGCCCAGCAGCAGGTCCCGGAAGCGGTACCGCGGGGGCAAGGGCAGCACCTCCGAGTCCCGGTCGCTCATCCTGAGGCTGGCGGAGTCCAGGAGCTCGCCGTCCCCGCGCCCGGGCTGCCTGCGGGCACACGCCAGCTCCCTCAGCTCCCGCCCGCCTGCTGCACCCCCGCAGCCCCCGCACCCACCTCGCGCCCCAGCAGCCTCCCTGCCCGCCCGCCTGCCCGCCAACCCAGC
>PVIW01009862.1:0-48625 GCA_004026585.1 Noctilio leporinus
TTCCCCTGACCACAGAAGGCCTATTCCTTGTATTCATATACTTGATTCTGTTTTGCTTGTTGTTAGTTTTGCTCATTATTGTCCCATAATGGGTGAGATCATATGATATTAGTCCTTCACTGACTGGCTTATTTCACTAAGCATAATACTCTCCAGTTCCATCCATGTTGTTGCATAGGGTACAAGTTCCTCCTTTCTTTCTGCTATATAGAATTCCATTGTGTAAATGTACCAAAGTTTTTTGATCCAATCATCCACTGATGGGCACTTAGGCTATTTCCAGCACTTGGCTATTGTAAATAGTGCCGCTATGAACAAGTTTTTTTTTTTTTTTTTTAAGATTTTATTCATTATTTTTAAAGAGGGGGGAAGGAGGGGAGGAAGAAAGGGAGAGAAACATCAATGTATGGTTGCCTTTCACCTACCTCCAGCTGGGGACAAGGCTGGAAACCTAGCTTGCAACCTGGTTATGTGCCCTGACTGGGAATCGAACCAGTGACACTTGGATTTACCAGCTGGTGTTCAATCCACTGAGCCACGCCAGCCAGGGCCTAGAATTTGCATTTCTATTTCCCAGCTGATGCTCATGCTAATGATCCAAGGACCACATCTTTCATGACACTATCTTTCATGTATCCCATGACACTTTCATGTACTATTGAAGATCTTTATGCACCATAAAATATTGATTTTCAAAGCCACTCAGCAAAGTTGGCATTAGTATACCCATTTATGATGGTAAAGTGAAACTCAGAGGTAATAAGGAGGTTGACCAATATCTCAGAGATTGGGCCCCAGTGAAACACTTACAGGACTATAGTATTTATTTGTTTTCAAATCAAAAGAAAACTGAAACTCAAGAGGCTGTTGTGATTATATGTGTAATCATGTACCTAAATTTAAAGACCCATGAATCAAATAAAAAATTTTCATTTAGCATTGCATTTTGTTTGTCTATAATGTAAAATCTTATCTGAATCTTAAAAAATATTTCTCCATGAAGAGGGAGACAATTAATCATATTGAGGTTTAGTATACTTTAATCTCATTTTTATAAAATATCATCAAATTGAAAAGCAAAAAAACTAGAAAGACTTGAGCTCAGTGTAAGATGTCTGCTTGAGTTTTGATGACACCTGAGTCAAAGTAAAGACATTCTTTTATGTCCTGGAGCATTATTAAGAAAGGGCAGCCCTGGTTGGTAGCACACTGGATGAGGCACCGGCCTAAGAACTCAAAGGTTGCTGGTTCAGGGCACATAACCAGGTTGCAAGCCAGGTCTGTGACTGGAAGCAGGTGAAAGGCAACCATACATTGATGTTTCTCTCCCTGTCTCCCTCTCTGCCTCTCTCCCTTCCTCTCTTTCTGGAAATAATAAATAAAATTTAAAAAAAAGAAAAAAAGAGCAGAATATATACTACCTACAGAATTCCTGAAATAGACACTCTCACTTTCATTTTAATAGAAATGCATTTTTATGCCATGCCTTGTTCTTCAAATGTATGTAAAATGCAATATTTTGCACTAATATTGAAAGACGAGTGAATAAACAAGGCTAGCTCCCTTTATTGAGGTTGTAGTCCAGAAACCTAGCTTAACACATGGTTGGCAACTCACACCAAGTGAGCATGCATTCATTGAAGTTTTTCCCCTAGAGATGGATCCTTATTTGCATGTATAATTTCTAACTTTGCCATGTGTGTTCAGACAAAAATGGAACTTGGCGAAGGGGTAGCAAAAACATGCAAGTAAAAACTACCTGGTGTTTTAGAGCTTCAGTTCTTATATTAATTCCACTTCAGAGAAAGACATGCTAACATTCCAAAAATGCGTGAACCAGTTCAAGTGAATGAACATTTCAGAAATAGAGACAAACTATGTATTTAACATCTTTTTAAAAATGCTCTTGTAATTCTTAGTACTTTCTTCACTTCCTCATTTGCATATATTATCCCATTAGGCAAGTGCTCACCCTGCTCTAAAAACCAAAGCAGTACTGCGAAACTTTCTAAACCAGAATGCAGAGACACATTTTTTATTTATTTTACTCAAATTGATTCCTAAACTTTAATTTCTATTATGGTAACCATTTAGCCAGCTTTTTTCTTTATTTAGAATTCTATTTCTCCATTGCAGCCTATTATTTAGCTTATACCAAAACTTTAGTTTACCATTAAGAGAAAGGTATATAGTTAGTCATGTGAACCCTGCTTACAGAACCAAAAACAATATCCCTCTGAGCGAAGAAAATGAAGCAAAATAAATGAAAATATGAGAACTGTCTTAAACCGTCTCATTTTAAGTTTAGGAACAGAAAGAACTAACATGACTATATAAGTGCTAGAGGGTGTTGAGTTTAAGATGATATGCTGAGTAGGAGAATAGGGTGTATGGAGACCTAGATAGCAGCTGGAGCCACTGGGGGTCCTCAGCGACACAGTAGTTTTGGAGAAAAGAAGGACAGACAGGCAAACATGCATACTTTTAGCCAACAGTTGGTAGGCACTGTGATTGTCAGGTAGCTACAGTAACTGCAGTATTATCCAAAGCATTAATGAGCTTGACTCTAGTGACAGGCACTTATGTACACAATCATGTAGAAAACAACAAAGATGTGCCACTATCTCACTTTAAATGTAATCTACATATCAGTTCAGTTATGAAAGTTGTGATAACCTTCATTTATATATGTAAAAACAGATTCTGAACATGTCCAAGTAAAGAAACTAGAATTATCTTCTTGCCTCCACTCCTAATAAAGACATCTAAAGCAGAAGTTTTGCTGGCTGAAACTTATAATAGTGATTGATAAGAGCAGTAAGATAAGGAAGATAAAGAGAAACAAGGAACAATATTTATTAAGGGCTTACTGTGCTGTGTGTTTTATATAAATCACCCCTCTTCTGAGGATGGGGTAGAAGGCTGGTAAGAAAAGAGTCTGGAGGAAAAGCTACGTTATGTTGGGTCTTAAATTAAGTAGGATTTACCTCATTTTTGGTCTGTCTTAAGTTCAACAAGGAGGCATTGGGATATAAGTTATCTGGGTTGTCAAGAATGCAGGCTGTGGGAGCAAGGGGAAAAAAAGGGGCATGAAAGATTGGCTAAGGATAAGTTGAGAAGAGCTTTAAATAGCTTGCTAAAGTATTGGACTTTGTACAGTCAGCAGAACTGAAGAAGAGGCAAACATGAAATTACAATTTATACCTAATTTATATGCCCTATAACTCTAATACACAGACCAGTGTATACAGTTGGTGCTCATAAAGAGATGTTATTAACTGATTATAGAATTAATAATAATTAGTCTAATTTATTTACTGCCTCTCTCTCAAGTGCTAGGCACTTTCAATAAATTATTTATTATTACAGTTCCATATAACAATCCAATAACTTTGTTATTATTGTCTACACAGAGAAACTGAGTTTATAATGGTTATGTGACCTCCTAAGGATAAGCAGCTATTAAGTGGTAAAACCTATATTTGAATGCTAGTTTCTGATCATAGTACCTATGCTTTGTCTTCTCTGCTGTACAGTTTTTTCCAGTGCTCTGACAGATTCATATTAATCTCTTCAAAATATATGCCTCCCTTCCTTCCTTCCTTAACTTATTGGCTTTGTGAATAAGCCAAATGCAAAATGGCAGCTTGGGTTGGAAATGAAACATGTGGTGGTAAACTCTGGGAAAGTAATTGACCCCTATGGGGGTTAGAAGTATTACTTTGTTCTTAAAATAGTGAAAAGGGCAAGTGAAAACAGATGCAGTGAGCCAGACTGTAAACTCAAGAGTGAAGTAAAGGGAGTTAAGGAAGAGAAAAGGGGTTTTAGTGCCAAGAAGGGGTAATAGTGACAGAATGCCAAGTGACTTAAAGCTATCACAACATATGAGTTCTCTGGTTTTGCAAAAAAAAAGGTACACACCTGAGTGGTCAATTCTCCACCGAATAGGGATTGCAGCTTTGGAAATAGAAAGGACCTGACTTAAATCGAAGAGAAATGAAGCCACACAGGAGGCCCACAAAATTCACAGGGAAAACTGGGAAGCCATGTGTTGTTAGTTAGTTCTCAGTCCAAATCATGTATAGTCAATACAGCAGGCCCTTGAATAATTGATTCCTGGTCAGGGCCACTGTCTGTTTGGAGAGTGCATGTTCTCCTTATTTCTGTGTAGGTCTGCACAGGTTTCCTTGGGGCTTCTGGTTTCCTCCCACATCCCAAAGATATGCAAGTAAGATGACAGTGTGTGGCCACGTTGCCCCACTCTAGCGAGTGTGGGTGTCTCTGAGTGGCCCTGCAAAGCAAGGGTGTCCTGGATAGGGTGGGTCTCACATTTCTGCCCAAGAATTTGAATAAACAGATTGAAGATTATCTTAATTTGTCTCTATTAAATGTTCTTAAGTGGGTGTATAGCTCTATTTCACTGTTTAGTATTAGAAGTGTTTTCAGTCTTATTTTAGCTCAGTGATGTTTTTGTGACTAGAAATATGCCATAGGAACTTAACTCTTGTTGATAACAATTGGCCTATGATAAAATTTGTCTTGTTATACATTGTTTTGCTTGTAGCTGCAGTTGCCAAGAACCTGTTAAAGACATAAAGCAAGGACTTACTCTACATGTGTTTGTGGGTCCCTTTAAGAGCCAATAGGAGGGGCACTCTTTGAACCAACATCACAGGATGCTTGCAACCTTGGAATGGACAGAACAAAAGATTGAAGGTGGACACAGGTATATTTGGAAAAATAAAAAAATAGAAGAAACAGCTAAAACAGGAAAACAAAGGGAAGCTTTTTATCTGAATAATTATCTGTTCCTTTCTAATGTTTCTTCTCCAGGATGGACAGCCTAGGAGAATAAACCTGAAATAAACAAGCAAACAAAACTCTCCAAAAGTGGCTGAAATGGAAAACCCAAAGAAACTGCCAAGCCTCAATCATAACTTCTACAAATAACATGATCTAAAATGACATTGACTTTCCTTTTTACACCAATATGTTTTATTTAAAATGTAAATCAAAACAAATGAAGAAGAAAATCACAAAACAAATCTTGTGAAACTGTATCTCCAAAGGTAAATTATTTTGATATTACCTTGCTACTTGGGAAGACATTACTTGTTTGAAATTTTACACAGGCATAATCACATTATTATTATTATTATTATTATTATTATTATTTAAATGATATGTAATATATTCTTTTCTCAAGAAGTGGCTTTACTGTTCTACAAAAATATTGACAATCTAGAAACATAGAAGTTAGAGTTTACAGAAAGATTAAGACACCTAGGTCCACGTTTGAATTTTTACTGATGAAAGCACTAGTGCAGAGAGGTGGTTATTCACATCCTGACAAGTTGGCTGTTACTGGTAGAGAGTATGTTAGAACCCATGTATACTGAATCCATGCTCACAGCTCTGTCCATCACACTAGTTACTAACAGTTTTAAGCTTTAGAGAAACTGTACTTAAGAAAGAAGGCTCCCTTCCCCCTAAGCCTAGGGATAGACCTATGACTAACCACTTCTGGAATAGAAAGCCAAGAACCAGACCTCCAAATCCTCATACGACATCTGAAAAATATAGCAGATTATTTGTAGGAACCAGGGAGAGAAAATTATATTTCTAGAAATGCTATCCAAGAAATATATACTATAAGAAATTGCTGATTTTCTCACCCTTTTGTTCAGGAAATGCTTTTCCACCCTCTATCCGTACTTAACTGTCTAACATAATTGTACAGCCATCATTCACTGGTCTAGTAGTCTAAGGATTTATAGTTTCTGGTTTTGAGCATAAAATAACAATAATCCAACTAGAAATCTTGTTCAATTTTTTAATGTAAAAAAAAATGGTCCACTTTTCCTCTTCATATCTTGATTAGAATTTAAAGGGGAAAAAAAATAAGAATTAAAATTCCCTCACATAAAAATTCTGAGCTTGCCCAAAGCACTGAAGAAGAGAGGACCTCTACTACGTCAGACAGCTGTAATCTATGATGCCAGTTCACCTCTCTGTCTCTGTAGCTATTTAGCTCTCCACCATTTAATAATAAAAGTAACAATTATCGGTATTTGAGCCTTAGCTGGCCTCCCAGGTCTCCATTCAGTAGTGTGAATGGAGAAAAAAAAAAGGGTGCCTAGAGTCTCCATCTCTGAGTGGCCATATTACTTAATAGCATCAGTTTCTCTAGTTTCATTCCCTTCATCCAAGAATGGGAGCAGGCTAGCAGTAGCTTCTGAAAATAAGACCTCAAATGAGAAAACAGGAAACAGAAGGGAGATCTTGTCCAAACTTAATGTTTCATAACCCCTAGTCCATATATTTAGAAAAATAATGCAACTCTGTGATTCAGAGTCTCCTGCAAGAAAAGCTCCAGATCTAGAGGTATAAGCATTCTTTTATCAATACTTTCAGCCATGAGAGTCCACCCTGCAACTTAAAGGTTTGCTAAACTACAAGTTGCTTGTGATACTTTTAAACATTTCTTTTTTCTCAGCAAATTCATAATTAGCCCATAAAGTGATCTTTAAAGTCAGTAGCCAAAGTGCATGACCTGGTGTCTGTTCCTTCTCAAGAGTCACCAAAAGTTCAGGTAATACAACACCTGACAAGGAGTAAACATTCTCAGGAAACATCTGAGTATCAGCCAGACATTCAACATGGAACAAATCTGTTTGTTTTGAATTAAAGAAAAACTTCCCCTGAGTCATTTCTCATAAACAGAATAGCACACATTAAAGGAAACTATGAATAATCTGCTTTGACTTGGAAAAGACATTGAGAAAAATGCCAGAGATATTTTTTCTTTAATTGATGTTCCAAGTTGATTTGAAACAGGCCAACTGCTTTCAAACATACATGTGAATAGACTGATATTCTACTCTCTTCAATCAAAATAATTCAACAGGTCTACCAACTTTTTAATAAGCTCATAATCTTGGATATCATGCAGCTCAATCTGTCATTCAAAAAATGAATGTGCATGGAACAGACTGATAGCTACCAGAGGTGGGGGCCTGGAGACTGCATGAAAGAAGGTGAAGGGATTAACTAAATAGCATACATATTGGGTTGGCCAAAAGTCAGTTTAGTTTTTCTCTGTAAAATAAAAGACATACCAATAACTTCATTGATTTGGATATTTTGAGTATGGCAGCTGTCTCCCACAAGGTATAATGTTGATTTTTCTCAATTAATGTCTCAATTTGATTGCTATCAACTTCAACTGGTCTACCTGACCATGGTTGAAGCATCTTCCAGCATGAAACTTCAGGAACCACTTTTGACACATTTGATTAGTCACAGTACCTTCTCCATACACTGTACAGATCTTTTTGTGTGTGTGTGTCTGTGTTCCAGTTACATTTTTACTTTTCTTGAAATAATAAAGCATAATATGCTGAAAATGTCACTTATTTTCTTCCATCTTCAATATAAAAATGACTACACAAAAATTCACCAATTTTGATTCATTTTTTAAAATACAGACTGATATGACAGCTGTTACAACACAATCTAACAAAATTGTTTTGAATGAAGTTAAAGACAACTAAGTGCTACCAGAACCATCTTATGAAAAAAGCCAAACAAACTTTTTGGCCAACCCAATGCATAGCATATAGACATAGACAACAGTGTGGTTATAGCCCGAGGATAAGGGGGGTAGGGGCTAGATGGAGGTGGGAAAAGTTGGGGGAAAGGAGGACTGTGGAATGAGGACATAGATAATAATGTCAATGATAAAAATAAAACTGGGAAAAAATTAATCTATTCTATAGAATCAATTGCCCTCAAGATTTGGTGTGAATATCATGAGTAAATGAAACTTATTTCATTTTGTTAACATTTGGTTTAAATCAAATTGTCAGAAAGTTCAGAAAATTCCTTTATATATTAAATAAAAATATAATTCCTTAAGGTACCACATATTGACCCCAGGTAAGTGCTCTGGAGATTATTCTCCACAATAGGTCTACTTCTTTTACATAATAGGTTTTGAATACCTGAAGATAATTCTCACATGCTAAATAAAATGATTTTTCTCAATGATATATGTGTCATTTTAGACCACATTTGATTATATTATCTAGAACTTTCATAAATACCCAATAAATGTTTACCATTCATTTGTTACACCAATTTAAAATAGGCAACATATTAGGAATTTGGAGATAGAGCTGTAAATAATTTAGACAAAAATTCTTGCCCCTTGAAACTTTTGTTTGTTTATTCTTTGACTTATCAGAGCAATCATAAAAAGAATTACAACCAGATATCAAAACTAATAACAACCATAACCATCGGAAAATTAAGCTGTGTGAAAGTCCAACAACCAGGGATTTAAAGAAGACACATTCACTCAGACAAGAAGGAGGACAGAGTCATGAACACAGGTGGAGAGATGATGTGGCTCAAAAGGCAGCAGCAGGAGAGATACCTTGGGAGTAAATGATCCCAACCCCAGGCCAGACCACACAGCCCAGGGGCCCAGCCTTGGGAAGGAAGACAGACCCCAATTATGGGCTGTAGAAACCAATGGGGATTGGGGTGGCAGAAGTAACTGCTGGATTTTTCACCACTTAAAGGGCCAGTATAGTCTTAGAACATATGCAAAATCCCACTCTGGGAGTCCCACCATGGAGCAGCAACTGACAAAGTGCCAGATACTCATGGGAAGGAGGTGAAGCTACTGGACACAGGGCAAGAGCCAGGAGAATAGCCAGAAGCCAGGCAGTGGCATTGTACCTTCTCCCAGCTCTCCCTACACAGCTGCAAAGTGGAGAAGAGGGTTGTTCTGCCCTAGCAATTGACCAAAACTCCTCCCCACACAATTT
This sequence comes from Noctilio leporinus, assembly GCA_004026585.1. NCBI lineage: Eukaryota > Metazoa > Chordata > Mammalia > Chiroptera > Noctilionidae > Noctilio > Noctilio leporinus. The sequence goes on from PVIW01009862.1 coordinate 8,835, forward strand.
ACTGGTACCTTTTCTACATAGGTCATGCTACTATGATAGGGAGTAATAGCAGCTCAACCTAATACACGTGAAGGCTGTTAAATTGAGGAGACAAAGAAATATGACCCAAATGAAAGATCAAAACTTCAGAAAAAGAACTAAGGAAAATGGAGATAACCGGCCCATCAGGTGCAGAGTTCAAACCTTGATTATTAGGATGCTCAGGGAACTCCTTGAGTATGGCAAAAACATAAAGGAAAAAATGAAGGTTACACTAAGAAAAATAAAGAATAATCCACAGGAAACCAACAGAGAAAGGAAGGAAGCTGGTGCTCAAACCAACAATTTGGAACATAAGGAACAGATAAACATTCAACCAGAACAAAAGGAAGAAACAAGAATTAAAAAAAAAAAAAAAAGAGGACAGGCTTAGGACCCTTTGGGACATCTCTAAACATGCCAACATCTGAATCATAGAGATGCCAGAAGTAGAAGAGGAAGAACAAGAAATTGAAAACTTACTTAAAAAAATAATGAAAGAAAACCTACCTAATTTGATGAAAGAAATAGATGTACAAGTCCAGGAAGCACAGAGTCCCAAAGAAGTTGAACCCAAAGAAGAACACACCAAAATTCATCATAATTCAAATGTCAAACATTAAAGATAAAGAGAGAATTATAAAAGCAGTAAGAGAAAAGCAGGGAATTACCTACAAAGAAATTTCCATAATCTGATTTCTCAAAAGAAGTTTTGCAGGCAAGAAAGGACTGTCAAGACTTAATCAAAGGGATGAAAAGCAATGACCTACAACCTAGATTACTCTATCTAGCAAAGCTATCATTTAGAATGGAAGGGAAGATAAAGTGCTTCCCAGACATGGTAAAGCTAAAGGAGTTCATCACCACCAACCCATTATTATATGAAATGTTAAAGGGACTTACCTAGGACAAAGAAGATCAAAACCATGAACATTAAAAAGTCAATAAATTCACAACTATCAACACTGAATCTAAAAAAAAAAGAAAAAAACTAAGCAAACAATTCAGAACAGGAACAGAATCATCGAAATGGGAATCATTCAGAGGGTTATCAGCTAGGGGTAGTGGTGAAGGGGTAAAATGGGGAAATGGTGTAGGAATTTAGAAACATAATTGTTTAAGAACAAAATAGGCAAGGGAAAGTTAAGAACAGCATAGAAAATGGAGAAGCCAAAGAACTTATATGCACAACCTATAGTCATGAACTAAGGGAGGGGATTGCTGGAGGAAAGATGGGTACCAGATGGAAGAGAGCAAATGGGGAAAAATTGGGACAACTGTAACAGTGTAATCAATAAAGTATACTTAAACAAATAATATTGGTTCAAATAAACTCAGTATTATTTGTACTATATTTAAAATTCACAGAACCAGAAATGAGAAGACCAGTACCTAGCTAGGTATTATTTATCTAAGTGATTATTCATAAACTTGAGATCATTTGCATTTTTTCCTCTTAGAGTTGCTGGAAGATAAATAATGGTAAAATCTCCTGGCTTTATAGACCTAGATAAACATGGATAGTTTCTGATTTTTTAAATTCTAGATATAAATCTAAGGTTTCTCCTTTGCTTCATATTCTCTACCTAATTTTTCCAACATTCTGTTTGCTTACATGCCTCTGCAACTTGCTGGTCCCTAGAATATCCTTTCATAATTTCTCCTCCTAGACAACTTTACATCTTTTCCAATTCAGTTGAAAATATTAAATTATCTGCAAAGCCTTCCTTGAGCCATCTCTTTGTCCCCACACAGAGTTTGTTTATTGCTTCCTCCTCTGTATCTATAATATTTTATTTATATTTCGATTATAATACTTAGATCATAATTTGTACATAGTATGGAATGTAAGTTTCTTAAAGACAGAAATAATATCTTATTGTTTTAGAATGGATGTTGGAAAACTATAACTTGCTACAAGTATATAATAATATTCATTAGATTTAGTGAAAACATTTATAAATTAATAATATAAAGTATTACTTAAAAGTATAAATTATATCTTTATTGTAGTAACTCTCCAAACTAGATATAAACAGGATTCAGAAATTCTGAGTGCCAAGATATGAATTAATTTAGATTTTCAATTTATTTCATTGATAGGAAAGATATCTTGGAAAAAGCATAAATTATTATGCTTTTTAGTAAATACAACATTTACTAAAATTAAAGTAAATACAATATTTACTAAAATAATACAGCTTGACAAGCATTACATTATACTTAGAGTAGTTGAAAAAGAAAGAAGAGAAAATATTCTGGTAAATTTGGTGTAGACCTTGGCTGCCACTTGTACTGGATGAAAGCAACATTGTGACAAGGCGCCAACCTGCAACCCCAAAGGTCGCTGGTTCGATTCCCAGCCAGGGCACAGAACCAGGTTGCAAGCCAGGTCTCCAGCCAAGTCCCTAGCTGGAGGCAGGTGAAAGGCAACCATACATGGATGTTTCTCTTCCTCTCTGCCTCTCTCCCTTCCCCTCTCTCTGGAAATAATAAATAAATCATCTTAAAAAAAAAAGAAGAAGAAGAAAAGAAAAGAAAAGAAAGCAACATTGTGTTAGTGTGTCTCTAGCTTTCTCTCCCCAAAAGAATTTAAAGCTATGTTCAACACCCTGGGATGCCCCCAACTCACTTCATTTATGTATATCCTACTCCTATTAATAAATACATGCTGATCATATGCTTCTCTTTGCAATATTTCTCCATTGAATTTGGTCTCCAGCTCAACACTCTTTTGCCCAAACACCATCGTTTTAGTTTCCTTGGTGGATCTAAACTCACATCTTTCCTGGCTCATGCAAAGTGGTGAGATTCATAGTTTTGTAATAGGACCCTTTGGGAGAATCCTCATTTTAATGGGCCCTTTTTGTCTGCTGCCAGGAATGGTTCTTAATATCAGAGTTTGGTGAAAAGGAAAGGTATTTTATAATATAAAAGGTATAGAGATTTATAGTAAAGGTGCAATTATGCAGTTAAATCCCACTCCCTTTAAAAACACCCAAAATATACAGTCCTGACTGATTAAGCTAGCTTTAAAACAGACAAGCACGTGGTACCATTTTTCAGAAACACAACAGTTCACAGCTTAGCATTCCAGTTTTAAATTTAAAGTTCCCGGCAGCTGCTGTACCCAATTAGGTGAGGGTTTTGTGCACACTCCCCAACTGTTACACTGCATGTAATTCCCTATTTCTGCACAAGCTGCATGTCTTCCTCCCCTTCTTATTGCTGCTCCCTCTCTCAACCCAAGTGAGTTCTTTCCTCTTTCTCAGGCCACGTGTCTGCCTATGGGTCCTCTGAGAAAGAGAGAGAGAGAGAGAGAGAGAGAGGGAAGGAGGGAGGGAGGGAGAGAGAGAGAGAGAGAGAGAGAGAGAGAGAGAGAGAGAGAGAGCTGTCCCCCTATTTTAAAACATGATAGAGGCTATGATGCAGTGATAGGATGACCAATTGTGGCCACCTGTGAAATCTCACGCAGACTTGTAAATTCTTTCGTCACCATTCTGTGGTCAAAAACCCCCTCACATATTCTAGGGGCAGACATGTACCCATCTTTTTGCATAACTAAGACATTAGCTACCAGCCACGATATGCAAAGTACTTCTCTTAGGAGAAATGGCTGTACTTCAGTGTCCCAAGCCCCATCCCCGAATAAAGAGCTATGAAGAGTGGGGAATTTTGGCTTTCTTCCAGTCTGTAACAGTTTTTCAGGGTTGTCATCCCAGAGTTCTCTCATGACAGATTCTGAGTTTTCCCTATGGCAGGTGTGATATTGCCATCTTTATACAGTTTCTGATTTAAAAGCTTCTAAAACATTTGAAATGTCCTAAGCAATTAGAACCATCAAGATCTTGCATTATGGTAATGAAAGACTTTTGGCTCCACATCCAGGTATAAGAGTTGGTTTCCAGGAGAACCAAACAAGCAATTAGGTTGGAACTTCCAGTGCTACCCCGCTGATTCTCTACCAAAAGAGAGGACCTAGAGGTTGAATCAATTACCAATGCTCAATGATTTAATTAATCATGATTATATGACAAAGCCACCACAAAACCAAAATGTGTAGGGTTTGGGAATCTTTCCAGTTGGTGGACTTGTCGAGGTGCTGGGAGCATGGTGCACCCAGAGATGGCATGGGAGGGAGCTCTGCACCCTACCAACATACCTTTTCCTGTGCATCTTTTCATCTGGATGTTAACCTGTTTACTTTGATATGCTTTGTTAATAAATTGGTAATCTAGTGAGTAAGCGGATTCCTTGAGTTCTGTGAGCTGATCTAGCAAATTAATTGAACCCAAGATAAGGATGATGGAAATCTCTGATTTATAATCAGTCAATCAAAAAAAGTACAAATAACGATCTTTGGACTTGCAATGGACACCTAAAGTGGAAGGCAGTCTTATGAGACTTAAATTCCTAACCTATAGATCTGATGTTATCTCTGGGTAGATAATATTAGAACTGAATTGCACATTGGATTTTGTAACCAAAATTTTAGCAGATGAAAAACAATATGCTGCTGCCTCCTTATGCCACTTTAAGGCAAAGAAAATACCAAGAAGGCAATTCCAAAAGGACAAAATTTTAGAGGAAGACGGCATGAACACGTAATTTTATGGCTAGCCCTATACATGTGGAACTGCTTCGCTTCAAGGACATACAATGAACAAAAACCCTAGGAAAACTATTAACAAAACAATACCTTCAAAGCCTGAGAATGTGAATTTATCTTAAAAAGAAAATAACATAACTTCATTTTTAAATCCTCACCTGGGTATATATTTATTAATGTGAGAGAGAGACAGATCTCCCGCAGAGAGAGAGAGATCAATTGGTTTGTCCTATTAGTATATATATATATATACTAATTATATATATATAATAATTTCATCTCATAAGATCTTGGAAATAGCAGAGCCAGGAGAACTCAGACATATTGCCTTAAAAAAGTTAAAACAAAACAAAATTTTAAAAGGAACTTGAGAGAAATATAAAAAAATAAAGTGTTGGAGTTAGGAAAAAAACTTCTTGACACTTCAACACAATTTACTAGGTCAATTCCTCTAAGCTTACTTTTCCCCTAAAATAAAAAAACAAACAAACAAACAAAACAAAACAACAAAAAAAAGTTCTGCTCACTGAACATCTTTCTCAAGAAAAGGTTTCAGTTTTACAAAGGTGATTACTACTTTCATGTCTGACCACCATTCCCCCATGATAAAAAGCTTTACCTATTAAAAGGAAGAGGTTTTTGTGACTTCCAGCAAATACTTTGATGTCCTTATTTCTCTTTCTTCCTGAAAATGTACCTTCCTCATTGATTATCCAAATTGTTGGTTGTATAATAAAATATATGTGTGCACACACAGAGACAAAAATTTCTATAATACCCTATTTTTCTCTTCTTCAGCAAATTGATGAAATTAGTGTTTTTATAGATGGTCCCAAATTTCCCTGCACTTCCTTTAGTATGCACTCTATTTTAGGCATAGTTGCCTACTTAATTTTGTTTGGTTTAAGGTATTATTAATATTCACTAAATTTTTTAATTTCAGGGAGTTGGGAAAAAAGTAATTTTGTTTGAAAATACACCTACACTCATTAATATCTATATAACAATGATGGCTAATACTTAGTATATCAGGCTGTATTATAATAACTAATGCTTCCTATTTGTGATACTGTGAAGTATTTTTATTATCTCCTTTTCACAGTTGGAAAAAATGGAACTTAGTGAGGTTAAGTAATAAATATTATATCACACAAGAGCTGAAACTAACTAGTCTAGGATTTACACCTAAAATTAGGAAATATAGTTTCTACAAAGTTCCATGAAGCAGAATAATTACTAATAATACTCTGATAATGTGCCTTATTTTAATATAAGTACTGCACATAGAGCAAGCCTTCTTGCAGAATTATTGACCTCCCCTCCATTAAGTAATATGTTTTTAGCTATGTCTTCCCTGCTTAAAATATACTTTCTTATATTAAAGTGTACCATAGGGATACAAGTTTATATAACCAATTACAGATACCAAATCCTGCATCTTCTAAGAAAAGAAGGCCAAACCAGCTTAAACACTCTCATTTTCTATAATATCTTTAAAATTCTGAATAGAATCTATTGTTTGACAAACATGAGGAATGGTATCTTTTCAGATGAACTGAGAAATTCCCCCATGTAATAGTTTGCTTTTCAGTTTGGAAATCCCCTCATTCCCTGCCTCAGATTTCTCATTAATTTGGAACAGAAAGAAAGGTGAAAATTGGATAAAAACCTGAAGCACCATTAACCTTTTGTATATATCAAAGCTTCTACTTGTACATTTGAATGTAATGAGTTTCCCAGAAAGGCGATGATCGGAGGCAGTAACTTCATCAAGAGGCACAGGGATACCAAGACAGCTGAATGGCAGTTTGCTCCGGACTGCACAGATGATCCCTACCTTGCTTCTGAACAGGACAGCAACCCCAGTTCAAACAAAGCACTTACACAGCTGCACCTGTGGGTTGACAGAGCCTTCCAGGGTGGGATCTTGGCTGCCAGACAAAACTCTGATGGAAGGTTCATTTAATAAATGCTTCCAAGTCAAAAAGCCATTTTTACTGGGCTAGTTTCAAACAAATTGCTGCCAAGGCTTAAATTCTCCATCTCACACTGCCATCTACTGTCTAAGGCCTGGCGCTTTAAAGAAATTTGTAAAAATGGAACTCATGCCAAGCACTTCAGGAGTCATGAGCATTATTTATGAACTCTTATTTCAGAGTTCCGTTTTAATGATAAGTGAATCTGATTGTTTTATGTTCCCCAACAATACTACTTTTCACTGTTCAGAGTCATATAAAATGTGTATGTACCAAAACCACGCTGATCTCATGTTGTGTAAAAAAGTTATAGTCTTAATTTGAAAATAATTAGATCCACCAAATAATATCTAGGAACAATAGACCCAAGAAGTCTTGATAGAAAAGCATTGCCTCATTGTTTTAACTGTAGGAAAACAAAGCCGCTGGGAACTGACTGAAATTTGTTAGCATTAAAATGGTCCTCAAGGTTTAACCATACTAGACCATGGCAGCTATCCACAGTTTCCACAAATAGAGGACCAGGACTAGGTAATGTCAGGGCATCCATCAACATTTAAGGGTGCATTCATTCATTGCAGACTGTTGACCCGTTGTGAGCCTTTTCACATCCATTTCCTCCTTTCACCACTGATGAGATCATTTCCCCAACACTGGATCTTCCACTTTAAGATCAGCTGGCCCCAAGTCAGGTGAACCATCATTTTCTTCACTGTCACATAAAGCATTTTGCTGATAGAACTCATTCACAATACCATCATACACCATCTTAGTTGTTGCTGTTGTGGTTGTTGTTATATTTTGTTCTTTTTCTAAGAAGCGTCATGGAGTCATAAAACAAGTTCTGTACTGAGGAAGCCAAAGAGCTAGTCTTGATTGTGGTTTTATCACTTAGCATAGGTATTTATGACCTTGAGTGAGGCACTTGTTTCCAAACTTCAGCTTCAGTTTCACTATTTGAAAATAAGAACAAGAGTTATATCCTTTTCTGCATCATTGGTTGAAATAATACAATTTAAATAAACTATACAAGAACAAGACATCATTATTATTGCTATCATAACTTGGCTTTTCATGTGTATTAATTCATGTAATGTGTTACTTCCAATTCCACCCCAGAATCTAGATCTGTGTCTTGCATGAAGTTAACATTTCTAAAACACTTATGGGATGACTAATTCATAGATTGATATTCTCTGGAATTTGCTAGGACATTTCAACTGTCTACATGGTAGCACTCATGCGCTCTCTAGAGTATTGACATTAATTTTTTAAGTTTAAATAATGTGTTAGTAAGAAAAAAACTCACACAAGGACAAAGCAAGATGTTTTTAATTGAAAATCTCCCCATACTTTTTTACTCTTCTAATTTCCAAAAACCATTTGAACTATTAGATGTGCTTTTGAAAAGGTGTACAAAATAGAACAATAAAATAAATTTGTTTTGAGTTTAAAAAGTAGCAAGCCTTTCTTCTCTGAAAAACCACAATTGAGCAATAAGGGAAAAGTCAGAATTTCCAGTCGTAAACTAAGATTTTTAAACCACCCATTACAAAGCAAACAATTTTTTGAATCTTAAAAACAATTGACAAATACATTTGAAAAACCACAACATATTAAATACCCAAAAATATTTGTGCATGTATGCACACGCACTAGTTATTCCAGGGAAAATTTTATGTAAAGGTGGGAATAGTTACATATTCCCAAGATACTATGGCTTAAAATTATAATCAATAATTGAGAAAGAAATTGAGAAAGAAAAAGAATGGCTTTTAATGGATTCAAACTCATGTCACTGACATCACCATCATGCTATTTGCTGAAGATCTCTACTACTAACAATTATCTACCACTAAATTTGTTCTAAATTCCTATTGTTTTCCTTTTAAACTAGTGTATTCTATTCTCCTTACCATTCATCAAGTCTCTATATAACATAACTTAAATAGACTCACCTATGAGACCTTGCTAACACAAAATAGAGGGAAAAGAGCAGGAAGCCAGAGGAAAAAGAGGTCAGAACAGAACATGGAGGACTTTTCGGGTTGAGACTTGCCTGTGAAGAGGCCAGCTAGTGATCCAAAACCACACTGTTCAATAAGCTGTGCAACTGTTACACAAGATCAGGTGCTTCTGGAACAGCAGCTGAGGCACATTGACTCCGGATTCAGTGGTACCTGAAGATGGTGGAAATCTATACTGCAAGAGATAGAGTGCAGTGTCTCAACCTGTTCCCCAGCTAATGGGTGGGCACCAGAATCACCTGAAGGCTTCTTAAAACCCTTCTGAAGGCCCTGGTTGGTGGCACAGTGGAGAAGGCACTGGCTTGTGAACCCAAAGGTCGCTGGTTTGATTCACCAGCCAGGGCACATAACCAGGTTGCAAGCCAGGTCTCCAGTCAGATCTTTGGCTGGAGGCAGGTGAAAAGCAACCATACATTGATGTTCTCTCTCCCTCTTTACCTCTCTCCCTTTGCCTCTCTCCCTTCTTCTCTCTCTAAAAATAGTAAAATGAAAATTTTTAAATCTTTAAAAAAAAAAAAAAAAAAAACCTTCTGAGCTCTAACTCTGAAGTTACTGACTTAGCAGGCCCAGGGAGGCTCCTCATACAATCTTTGCATTTCTAGTAACTTCCCAAATTAACTTCCCTTGATTGCTACTGGCTTAGGGTAAAACCAGTTTGGAGACCCTTACCTATAAAGCTAGACCAGATTATGTCTCCACTGTTCTGAATATTTCTGAAATATCTCAGCAAAGCACTGCTTATTATCCCTATTTAAACTGTGTATAGTAGCTAGGCACTGCTTTTTTTTTTTTTTTTTTTTACCATAAACCATGCTGTAATAATAAAGACTTTCAATCTCTATATTTAGGCTAGAAGGGAGAAACAAGATGTTAGAACTAAGAAACAGATTTTTAAATTTTGTTTTGTTTAGTTTATTTTCATTCTTACTTACTCTGTTTTAATTATCTTTTACCTCTTTCTCTTCTTAAGTAAAGGGATTCTGTCTTTTATGTCTAAGGTACTGACCTAATCCAACAACACGTAGCTTAATACAAGTTTGTAAAATAAATAAATGTTTAAGCAAATTTAAATGCATGTAAGTATGCATGAATAAAATGATTAATTGAAGGGCTATATGTACTGAAAAATAAACAAAGATGCATCCTGTGTTAAGAGCTAGAGATGTAATAATAAAAATTAAAAATTAGATGCAATTTGGATTCTCATTTAGTTTGCAGCTTAGTGTGGAAAAGGTACATTAAAGACATAATTACCAATGTCTTAAATGGATTGTAAAGGAGAAGCCCACGGTGCATGGAAGCATAGGTCTGCTAAAGCAGTGTGGGCAGACATGGGGTGTTTCTGTAAGTTTTAAGCAATGATTGGAATTATCCAGACCTAAGTTATAAATATGTGAATATGAAAATGAAAATTTTCATATATATGAATTACAAAATAAGTGATTTTATAGTATAAGTAATGCTGCTCATAAATTTTGACCCTATAGGTAAAAGACCACAAGTTCTTCCAAATCTTGTCAGGTTAATAGGCAGTATTGATCAATAGGAAGTTTAGATTTTTGTTAATTTTATCAAAATTAAAACATTGTAGTAAAAAGAACCCGTTATTAATAAGTGCTTAGTTGTGAGAAAGTGAAAAGGAATAGCAGTAAAGGAAGTAACATGTTTGTTGCAATTGATACTTATTGTCTCAAATCATATTAAAGCATGGTTACTTCATATGACCTTATACTGTGGATGAGATGTAACTCTTGCCAAGAATATTATAGTAAAATAAAAGCATAATGAGCTTAATTCTATCATTAGTTTGGTTCTTTCTAGTACAATTAAAAGGTTATTTAAAACCAAGCAAGTGTACTTTCAGGGAATGTTTTTTCGCAGAAAGGCCATATTAAGAATAATAATGTTATAACCCACCATAAAAAGAACTTGACTTATTATAGAAAGAATATTTTAAGTTAATATTAGCTATTAAAAATAAATTTTATTCAAACAAATTTATCCTCTGGACAGCTGATGTTCCATTATTTCCAAATGAAAAGAGTTGATAGTTTGTACCTGTTTAATTGAATACCATTGAAACAAAGAAAAACATGTATTCGGAATTTTTAAAATATATGTTACTATTCTGCCTATGTATTTTCTCAGAATTTTTGCAAGATTCCCATAAATTAGTGTATAAAAATAAACTGAAAAAACAAAACAGATTTCTTTGGAGAATTACATAATCAGGAATAAATTTCAGACTCCAATTATTTGAACGAAAATCCATTGAACACTTGTTTGAACAAGGTGCTTGGTTAGCTACAAGGGAATGGAAGTGAAGGCAAAAGTATGAAGTGTCAAAAAATGTAAAAGAGCATGATACACTCAAGGGAATAGTTTGGCCAGAAAATAAGGGTGCAGGAGTGAAGAGACTATGGACTGCAGAAAGTAACTGGGGAAAGAAGTAAAGCCTAGATCATGAGGGGTTTTTTGTTATTGTTGTTGCTTTTTAAAGATTTTATTTATTATTTCCAGAGAGAGGGGAAAGGAAAGAGGCAGAGAAAGAGAGAGAGACATCAATGTATGATTGCCTTTCACCTGCCTCCAACTACAGATCTAGCTGGAGACCTGGCTTGCAACCTGGTTATGTGCCCTGGCTGGGAATTGAACCAGTGAACTTCAGGTTCACAGGCCAGTGCCTATCCACTGAGACCCAAAACAAGGCATGAGGTTCATTACAAGCCATATTTCTTAGTTTGTGTTTACCTAAGAGTAGCCCCTGAGACAAGACTTCGTATATGGGTAGTTTATTAAAGACTTGATTTCAGGATACACAAGTGACAAAGAGGAGAAAGTGAGATAAGGAAGGAAAAATTCAAAAAAAGGTCTGTTAATGAGCTGGTCATGACTATGGCAACAGGCCCCAGTGCTTGTTTTGTGGTGGCCTCCAGTGGTCTGAGAATCACTCACTGCAGGTGTGGAAGCTGGGGTGGCTGGAGCATTTATTCATTGTTTAAAGGTTGCCCCAGAGAGGCTGGCGGCAGCGCATTGATCAAGCCGCCGTTGTGCTGGAGAAAGCCCTCATGTAAAGATGAACAGAACTGAATAATTTGCCTGATATGGGAACCATCAGCTTGCCAAAACCATCCAAAGCTTTAGGAACTCAGATGAGTAAAGGAAAAAATAAATATATGGTGGGTTGGGCATTAAAAACACTGCTATATCATGTAATTATTTTAATGTTAAAGGATTTTCAGCATTGAAGGGACACGATCAGAATCAGGATTTGTCAAGTTTATTCTAGTTGTTTCATTACAACTAGATTACTAGATTGAATAGACAATGAATGACCTATTAGAAATCCAAACTAGAAAGAAAGGAGTAAAGTGATTCATTAGCTGGTTTGAAGTAGGAATTATATTTCTAGAGGATGAAAGATAGAGAGAAGTTAGGAATGACCCCAAGATTTCTGGCTTTTTCTATAGATGGACAGTGATGCCATTCACTAAAATAGACCATGATGGTCAATTGGGTTTCCCAGTTAGAAAACAAGATAATGTATTCATATATTGGTTCAACAATAAGTTTTGAGAGCTTGCTGTTTCAGGCACTAGAGATTCAGCACTGAAAAAATATAGCTAATTTTTATACTCTCCTGGAAATTTGTATTCATTTGAAAAATAACAAAATAGGCAAATAAACATAAATTTGACAGTTTGAGATGTGGATAAATGGCATAAAGGGCCATGGAACAGGATAAAGGGATAGAGTATAATGAGGGTGCATTGAGCTCCTTTGGGAAGAGTGCTCAGAAGATATCTCTCTAAAGAGGTGACATCTGGTCCAAGAACTGAATGAGGAAAAGGGAGGACAGAGAAAACTAGGTGGAAGTATTCCAGGCAGAGAGAAGAGTGAGGGCCTAGGGTGCAAGGAAAGTGTAGCACATTCAAGGAGCAGACCATATGGATAAAGCTTAGTGAAAGCGGGGCAGTTTGGTGTGAGGAGAGACTGAGAAGGAGTCACAGAGCAGATTATGGCAGGATTATATGACATACAAAAGAAATTGAAGATTTTTTATGAAGACTCCAGTATGTAGTACCATTTGCATTTAACAGTATGAGTTTTGGGGGTCTAGTTCACCCCCAAGTGGGAGACACTCACTATTACAATAAAGCCATTGCTCTTACCAAAAAAGAAAAAAAAAAAAAATGGGTTTTTATTTTCAGCCTAATGAAGTTATTGGTGGTTTTCAACAAGTTTTTGTGCTCTGATTTATGTTTTCTAAAGATCACTCCAAACATTTTGTAGAGAATAGGTTTTAAGACAGGTAAGAGTAGAAGCCTGAGAGTTGAGCTAATAATGATAATTAGCTCTAACATTGCTAAGGCACTGCTCTAAGTGTTTCACATGGATTCATTCATTTAATCACATAGCAATCTACAAGGTAAATACTATTTTTAGCCCTATCGTGCAAATGAGAACAGACATTTTTAAAGTTGCCCAATAGTAGGACACATTCTGGCACCAACCCCACATTCTTAAGGACAATGAGCTGTGGTATCAGACCTGAGACACAGCATATAACCAGTGAAAGATGATAGAACCAGTTGGGTGATGAACCCCAAGTGAAAGCTAAAGGACATCATAACACAGAGCAAAGGTTCCATAGTAGTTTAAATGGATCAAAATTGCGGTGAGTGGGTATAAACCCATTTCTGGCAAATTAAGTGGGCTTAGACATGGAAGTCTGCAGCAGTACCCAATTCCATATTCACACTGCAAAAGGTGACTTAGTCTCAGCAAACTATCATCTGCCAAATAAATCAATCTTTACAATCTGAACACTCATGCCTTCACAGTTTTGCACAATCTTGACTTCTCTTATTATTTTTAAATTTTTGTAATTTTTATGATTTTATAGATGTATAAAACAATAAAAATAAGACAAATTTGAGTGATGTTATGCTGACATTAATTCTTAGTAATGGGGATTTGCTAGAATTTTGTTAAGTGAATATATATGTATATATAATAGAAATTTGAGAAAAATTCCGAACACCTGGATGTCATTTTACACTACAAGTACATTTAGAATGGGATTAGTATTTACAGTATAATGCATTTATTAAGTTATATATGTTTACCATAGTTCACAGCATTCTAGTATATATAGTAAAACATATACTAACACAGGTCCATTACTTGTACCCTAGTTATTCTTCATGCAAACTCAAAAAAAAATTCATCTAAGTTTTAAATATATATATAGTTAAAATTTAATATTATTGAGATTCACCTTCATCTTCTTTTAGTAACAATTAAAATGTTTTCATTCAAACATGAGGGTCAGCATTCTGACAACACCATGAGAATAACTTGATTATTCACTGTCCAAAACAACGTCAATAATATTAATGAAACACAAAATAAAAAATAAAATAAAATGGCAAACTAAATGTGCCTTTAAGTACTCTCTTCATAGAAAATAGACTTTGCAGCTCAATTTTACAATACACTGTGATTAAATAGTTATTAAACTAAGTTAGGTTCCAAACTAGATGTAAAAATCAAATTTCATGACCACTCTTGGGGACATTTTAAGATTTAAAAAATTGATTTAATATGTCTTAAATGCAATAAAGAGAATTAATAACTATTTAATGGTATTAATTGCCCATTTAATCCCTTATAATTCACTAGAAAGGCTTAATTTCTTCTCCCAATTTCTTGGATTTACACTTTCCCTGCTTTTAGGATACTGCCAGTAACTTTGAGGCACTATTGAAAAGAATTGCACTTTATTATCCTCAACTGAGGCACAAAAACCATAACTCATACATAAACAATGTCAGCAGACAATCCACCCTCAGTGTGACTTTGGATCATCTAGAACTTCCTCTCAAAAATCAAATAATTAGATAAAATGAAATAAAGAGACCCACATCCTTTTGCTCAATGATGATTGAAATTTATTGAATAGGGAAAATTGACCATAATGCTCATAATGTACAATCCATCTAGCCCTAAAAATTTAACCCTCCAAATATGTATTTCTCAAAAATAGAATTTTTCTTCACTATATTGCCCAGGTCTAGATCAAAGTAACTTGATATCTCTTCTGAAAAACTTCAATCGCATGTCCACTGGCCTCCTTGCAACCACATTCTCTTCACTTGCCATTTATTCTGCACAGCAGACTGAGGGAGACTTAAAAAACCCAAAGTTGATCATGTAAGTTTGTTGTTTAAAATTCTTGAGTGGTTTCCCATTGATCCTAAAATAAGGTTCAAATTTATTTACATGGCCTGCAAGACTTTATCTCTTGATTATTTTATGAGCTTCATGTCATATCACTTTCCTTCTTGCCCTCAGTCTTTATCTCCCTTCATTTGATTTTCCATTCCTCACACCTGGATGCATCTTCCTACTGCTGGGACTTTGCACTGTATCTTCAGTGCATCCTACTCTTGTTCACTTAGTTATCTCCAACATTTCTTGTTACCAAGCAGAAGTGCATTCTGCTGCCTGTTGCCACCCACAAGCAAGTTCCAAAGATGAAGGTGGGTGGGGAAGGAAGGAGGCCTTTATTAAAAAGTTGCACAATTTGGGAGGGTGGGGACTCCCTGGCTCCAGGCTCATTTCTTCCAAAAAGCTCATCTGTTCTCAAAAGACTAAAACCCAACATAGTGCCCAGAAATCCCACTTTATCCTTATCTGTCTTTTGGAGCTGAAACGGGCAAGGATGCTAAATGGATGGCTCTTCAGCTTCAGGCTTTCTCTCAGGGTCTGCATGTGAGGCCAGCACCATTTGTACATACCATTTGTACATGGCTTCCAGGACCTAGACAATCCCACAAATGCTCTGGCCCTCACATTCAAGTTGGTAGGTCCCAGAGGAAAAGAGCGCATCTCTGCCTTAGCTCAGTTCAAATCTCCTAGCCCAAACTTCCATGTATTCCAGAAGGGTCGGCCCCTTCCCCGGCCCCCACCCAGTCCAACCCTGTCCTTCTCCCAGGCTAGGCTAGCTAGCAGGACAAGACTTCCTTCTGAAACCATGTTGATGTTTAAGGATATACATGTGGCTGCATCCTCTGTTTATCACTTTCACTAGTTTTATACATGCTCAGCCAATGACTTCTGTGAATGTGCTCTGTCCTCACATCGCTAGCTTGGTTACTCCAGACAACATTTTTCTACCCCTGTTTTGGGTGGTTCCCTCCCTTGGTGGCCACTTTGTTCCTGCTGGCCTAGACACAGGTATCTTCCAAATTTTAATTCAAAATCAGTGTCTTGAATATAACTCACATAGTACCAGAAAGAGAGAATACACTTAGAAAATATGTATTCAATGACTGAATAAATTAAAATAAGATCAACAGAAGAAAAAAAATATAAGAACTGAAATTTACATTCAGAGATTTTGGTTAGAGAATATTTAGGAAAAGGAGGTGTGAAGAGTGTGCTAGATAGAATTGAAAAAAGATAATGTATAAACCAAGAGTAGGTCAGAGGTAAAGGCAAAAGTAGCTGAGCACATAATTTTGCTGCAATGTGATTGCATGATTTATGATTAGGCACCAATGTACTACAAAACCAAAGCAACTCAGAGGGAAAAGCCCTTCCTGACTGTATACCACATAAATGTAGGTAGACAGTCCAGGAACCCGCTTATTTATTGACTCCAGGATGAGGTTTGTTTAGAGATTAGGCCCAGAGAGTGTATTGCCTAGATGTGGGGCAGCTGTTTAATGACTTGGCATAGCATGTCTTAATGCTTGTCATGCCTCCACCACTTCCAGCCCTACCTCCTACCACCACCATTTTGCTCCTAATACTCTTGGTGAGGGGAATAGCCTAGCTGCTCTCTAGGAGTCATCTATGATGCTAAAAATCTCAGATCATCTTTAAGGCTACTATATTTTTTAGAAAAAAAGCAAGAATATATCTATATATTAGCATTCTGTTCTTGTTTCATTTGCAATTAAAATATTAAACCTTAGAAATTATCAAATGAAACAGTTTTGCTATATGGATAAGAAGGCTGGATTCAGAGAACCCACTTATCCACACACAGCTAAATAACAAAAAAATCTCAGATCCCCAAACTATTTAGTCCAATGCTCTTCTTGTGAAGACATTGTCACCTAGTTGTTGTCTCCTCTCAGCCTGTCAATATTTAAAAATTTAATATTTTTTATTCAAAAATTGAAGTCATGTGTGGCTTTTTTTTACATTATTATCTCATTTTACCCAATTATTTCAATACTCTCTTTTACATTCCATTTCCTCTTTTAATATGATGAATTTTGTATCATATATTTTTTTAATCTCTTTTTTAAAGATTTTATTTCATTATTTTTAGAAAGAGGGGAAGGGAGAGAGGCAGAGAGGGAGAGAGACATCAATGTATGGTTGTGTTTCACCTGTCTCCAGCCACAGACCTGACTGGAGACCTGGTTTGCAACCTGGTTATGTGCCCTGGCTGGGGAATCGAGCCTTTGACCTTATCCACTGTGCTACCAGCCAGGGCCATATATTTTTGCAATCAAGGGTACATTTTCCATTTTACCCCATGCATGAAATCTTTATCTGAGACACAGTCCCTTAGTTTTGCATTTTAGTGTAAACATTTCTCTTTAATAAATAAGTACAATAGAAGTGAACTTGCTAAAATAACATGACTTATTTTGTCTCAATATGATAAAAAGATACAATATAATTTGTACTTACCTCAAATAAAATAAACGAAAATTTCAATGAAACAGTAATAAATCTATACTTTCTAAAGGCAGCACAACTGGTTCAACTTCATATAATATCTTCCCATAGTTCTTGTAAAATCCATATTTTGGAAAAATAGCAAAAATGACATTTTTTTAGTTTCACCATATTCCATGATCTTTTCTAAATATTTCACACATAGTATCTCATTTAATTCTTATAAATATTATGTGTATAGAAATTGTTATCAATACACTTTGCAAGTAAGGAGACCAAGGCAAGTTAAGTTAAAATATATGCCTAAAATCACACAGATGGAGTCAGCATTTGAAAACAGGCCTCCACTCTTATCCATTATGCCAATTCCTTAAGAAATTATAGAATGTTTCTTGAATGTTATTGATGCCTTCTTTTCTGTAGTGGTTTTATGGGTAACATCAAAGCCAATTTATATTTGTATTTCTTAAAAATAATGCAGACTCAGCTATTTAATGGGGGTTTTCCCCCTCAATTTCATAGTTTTGATATATCTAAATTTCAAAAGAAAACAAGAAATTACTTTTACCTTGATGTCATCATCTTTATCTTCTCTTGACATATACTCTCTATATTAATTGGATCTTAAGTAATCCCTGTGCTTCAGGATTTGACATAGCATTAGAGTATTGGTAGCCAGTTTCTACTCTTGCTCATTGTTTTAAACAATGTTGATTGAAATTTAGTTCAATGTGGAAGAAAATGATGATGTAGCAAAGTGGTCTGTGGGTGCTCTAATTTAAAAATCCTATAAATTAGGGTCATAATTTCAACTAAAGTTTGCATGTAGACACTAAAGATACCTACAGCCTAAAGATACCATCCAAGCTCAGAGAATCCCTTTTGTCAGCCAATGAAGAGAAAATTCTTTATTTGTAAAGGGGATAAAATATTTGTTACTGGCTTTGAATTTCTAGTTCAATTATATGAAATTATTGAATGTAACTGTGTTCTTCATGAGATCTTTAAAGCAATATTTGAGACCTAAGGAAAAAAACATACAAACACACAACTTTTTGAATGTTCCTGTAAAGCCAGCCCCCAGCTATAGAGATTTGAACAATACTTTATTAAGATTTAGATCTTATTGCTTTTCTTTTACTCAGTATTTTTTTGTTTTTTGTTTTTTTGTCTACTAGGAGTGAATAATTTCTAGTAAACTATATTCAGATGGTCTGTAACAATGAGTTGATTATTATTTTTACTTGTTGATTTGATTTTGTTCTTCAGATATTTTAAAATTTATATTTATTTGTTGTCTGATTATATTTGAATTTTTCTCTTATAAATATAAACCATATTACACAATGGATAAGTGTGTAGTACTTCAAATGCCAATAACCAGTGGAAAACTATTCTTAGTTCACTTAATATAAACCACAAACACACAGAAGCTTTTTATGTTTTTTCTTAGTTTCTAATATTGCAACATCACACTGCTACATTTAACAACATGTGAATCATTAAAACCTAAAAGCCAGTTGTATTTTTAGTCTCATCAAAACATGTAGAAACTAGACAAATTTTGAAATATAAAATTTTCTTTCTTTTTAAACTGTATTGATTATATCTATAAGCCATTAACACAGTATTTACCAATCAGTACATGTGACTAGTTCTGAGCAAATATAAATATTTAATAACAACATTTTTGGAAAAGTTGCATGTACTAACATTAATCACTTCTGTCCTCATCTTCAGAATGCTAGTTGCCCATCCAGTAGCTATTTCTATATTCTTTAGTAGTTTAATGATGGACATTGTGCCTCCTTTGTATATCTTGTAGCTAGATAAGAACAAATGACTAACTTTTGATCAACAGCTTAAGTTATGGGTCATTCTGCAGGCACCATCAAACTACTGAAAATTCTATTTTTAAAATGGAGGTGACTTAAGACATGTTTTTCTTTATGCTTATTTTGTTTTGTTTTCCTTCTCTTTTCTTTCTATATCTTAAATGTGGATGTGATAGCTGGATCTTCAGCAACTACTTTGAATTATGAAGCAACCTTGAAAATGAAAATCACATGGTAAAGTGACACTATAGAAAGAAAATATGTGTACCTGATGATTTTATAGAAGTTGCTCACTCTGATTTATTTTCCTGAGAGAGAAATAAAAATTATTATATCTGTAGATTATTTTTTTATTTTCTATGGTATTTTTCTTCATTTGGTATGCAGTAAAATAATTCAAACTGATGTTGTATCCATAAGACAAAATATTGTATGTAATTGTTGTATGTCATTTTAAAATAAGAGAGATGCATTATTTCTTATGACCAAAGTAATAGATATGTGACATTTACAAGTTTCATGTTTTTGCTTTTCCCTGTAGCTTATTAAATGGAGCTCTACAAAAATCTGGTATATATTTGTGAGGCATGAGGATTGAGCAAGATTGTATCCTCTGCTATTCACCCAGCCTGGCATACTACACTATTCAAATTTGTCCTGGTAACAGGGCCTTACTATTGTTTGTTACTCAGAGGTGAACATACTTAGAAGTAAATTGGAAATAGTTGCCCAAATGCTGACTTAATTATCAGGGTTCTATATAGCTTGTATAAATACTGAATGTGCAAATTTCCCATATCTTATGTTGTCCTTTCTTATTTACTTTTCCCTCAGAAGAGTATTTTTGTAGTAGTTTATAGCTATTGAATGAGCGCTTTGCCTCTTTGTATCACAAAATTGTTATGTCATCAATCTCCTCATTGCTGTCACCATGGTCTACTTAGCCTCTAACAATAAAGTCCTTTTTTGAGCTTCTAACCTATTAGTCTAGAGATACCTAGGTCTTAGGTTAAAACTCAGAAGCACTGACCTTATGGTGTAGAAAAAGATCAAACAAGGTTGGGAATTATTGGTAAAAAAATTTAATATTTCTCTAGTTATAACATGAGAGAAAGAGCAAGGGCTCTCAAGTGAGACCTGATCTAAATTCCAACTTAACATAAACATGTGCAAGTTATTTAATTTCTTCAAAAGCTAGTCTTTTATTTTTAGGAATATAGGAATTTATACCCTTATAATGTCCATTCAAAATTAAATGTGATAAAATATACACAACTGGTAATTTTATATAGGTTTTTTTAAAAATTCTCTCTCATTTGACATGGTTTTATATCATCAGCTCCTCTTCCATTCTGCTTTATCATTACCTTTCTATGTCAAATCTTTGTCACCTAAGTCCATGGTATTATAGATTAGCTAGCTACTTAACCAGAAAACTTCTAAAACTGGTAGCTTAAGACGATAATCATTATTTAACACATAATTCTGAAAGTAAGCAATTTGTCTTGTTCTCAGCTGACAGTTCCCTCATGCTTCTGTGAACAGTGACTGACTGATCTATATTGGGTCAACTATGTCCCACATAGTTTCTCAGCCACAGATGTCTATCACAGGTGGTTACATGACACTGGCCCAGAGCAAGACCCATAAAGACCTATAAAGACTGTGGGCTTACAGCTGCCACAGTCTATCACATGTTCTTGGCCAAAGTAAGTCACAAGGCCAGGCCACATATAGGGAGTGAACAAATAGGCAAATCTTGATAAAAGAGCCACAAAATCAAGTTGTACAGGGTATAGATATAGGAAGGAATAGGGAATTATGAACTTTTCTGTGATTTGCCACAGTTGTCATTAATTGATTGATCTTTCTGTCTTTTAATCTCTCTTTCCCATAGCTTATTCATTATACTATTGTTTCTCAAATTGGAGCCCACATGTACTTGGAAGCCTATGAGTTTAAATAAAAGCTTTAATGTTTATTTCTTTTGTATAATAATCTAAAAAGCATATTTACAGTTTGAAAAGATGAATTACCTATTTTGCAATGACATCTTTCAATTTAAAGGCATCTTTAGATAGCTTTTCTTTCTTAACCTAGATTTCTCCAGAAACCAAGTCTAAAACAAAGTTGTACCTGTAGTTGAGGAATGTGATCTTGTGTATAACAATTGTTTGCTGGGGAAATATGATGGTTAATTTTTTGTGTCAATTTGACAGCATCACAGGGTGCCCAGATATTTGGTTACCAATATTCTGAGAGAGTCTGAGGGATTTTCTGGGTAAGATAAACATTTGATTTCATAGACTGAGTAAAGCAGATTGTCCTGCTCAATGTGGATGGGCCTCATCCAATGCCTTTAGAGCCTGAATAGAACAAAAATGTGAGGAAAGGGAGAATATTAAGTGCCTGCTTGACTGATGAACTAGAACATTTGTCTCTTCCTGCCTTTGGGTGCAGAGTTGGGCTAGGACTTACATGTACCATTGGTTCTCCTGGATCTCAGGCTTTTGGACTACAGATAGGGCTTCTCAGCCTCCATAATCCCAAGAACCAACTCTCTTCTCTCTTTCTCACACAAATAAACTGGTGTTTGGTCTCATTAGAATCTTCTGAGAAGACTTTAAAAAGGATCACACACCCTGGCTGGTAGCACAGTGCATAAGGCGCCGGCCTGTGAACCCAAAGGTCCCAGGTTCGATTCCCCAGCCAGGGCACATAACCAGGTTGCAAACCAGGTCTCCAGTCAGGTCTGTGGCTGGAGGCAGGTGAAACGCAACCATACATTGATGTCTCTCTCCCTCTCTGCCTCTCTCCCTTCCCCTCTTTCTAAAAATAATGAAATAAAATCTTTAAAAAAAAAAAAGAAGGATCACAAACTTTCTGTCTGGAAGACAAAAGAGGATCTCATTAATACATTGGCTCCCATCTCTCTTTGTCTAATGGTGGCCCCACAGGTCACTTCACTTCAGGACCACATGTGTGAGTGCAGAGTACTTGTTAAGGGCATGCAACATTCTTACAACCTAATAAGTGTGCTCCTAGACATTTATCTCAAAGAAATGACAACACAAGAATATGAACATAATTGTTCATAACAACTTTATTAATAGTATCCCAAAATTGAAAACAACTCAGATGTTCTTCAAAAGGTCAGTGGTTAAACTAAGTACATCTATCTATAGAATACTCTCCAGTGATTAAAAGGAACAGACTATTCATACATGCAGAAATCTGGATCAATCTTCAGAAAATTATGCTAATGAAAAAAAGTCAATCCAAAAAGTTACATCTTATATGACTTCCTTTATGTAACAGTCTTGAAGAAAACATTATATAAATAAACATTCACTATATACCTATTACAATGGCCAAAATCCAGAACACTGACAGCACTGAAAGTTGGTGGAATAACAGGAATTCTCATTTCTCACAGGTGGAAGAACAAAATGGTATAATCACTTTGGAAGACAATTTGGTGTTTTTTCACGAAACTAAACATACTCTTGCCTATGATACAGAAATCATATTTCTTGGTATTTACCCAAAGGAGTTTAAAGCTCATGTCATACGGAAACCTGCACATGGAAGATTATAGCAGGTTTACTCATAATCACCAAAATTTAAAAGAAACCCAGGAGTCCTTTAGTTGGTAAGTGAATAGTCATACACCCAGACAATGGATTATTATTCATCACTAAAAAGAAATGAGCTATCAATCCATGAAAAGACATGGGGACATTGAAATGCATATTACTAAGTAAAAGAAACCAATTGAAAAAACTACATACTACATCTATGAGATAGTAAAATGATCAGTGGTTGCAAGTGTTTGGAGGATAGAGAAGAGAGGAATGAGTAGGCAAGCACAAAGGACGTATAGATCTGTGAAAATACTCTGAATGATACCATAACAATAGATATGTATCATTACACATTTGTCTGAACCTGTAGAATGTTCTACACCTTAAGTGAACCATATTGTAATCTATGTACATTGTGTGATAATGTATCAATACAGGTTCACCAGCTATAACAAATGTACTACTCTGATGGTAAATATTGACAATGGGAAAGGTTATGCATTTGGAGGATGGGAGATAATGGAAAATATATGTACTGTGAACCTAAAAACTACTCTAAGAAATAGCCTTGATACTATTTACTTACCAAATATATAATTATATAAAGTATATTCTATTACATATATGACAGAAGTAAATACACTATTAATAGTTACCAGGGATTAAGAAGGAAGTGGGGGTAGTAATGAAAGTATATGAGGGAGTCCCTGTGGTAATGAAAATATTTTCTATCTTAATTGTATTGATATCAACATTCTGACTATGAGAATGTACTGTAGTGTCGTAACATGATACTATTAAGGTAAACAGGGTAAGGGTGCATGGGATCTGTATATACTATCACATCTTACACTGCATGTGAATCTACCTGTATCTTAAAATAAAATGTTTAATGTAAAAAATTGTGTGCCAGCAATAAACCCATTATTTTTTTCCTATAATGTATCTAAATAATTTCTATTTGTTGCTAAGTTATAGCTAAATAAAGTTATAATTATTGCTTCCAAAACTACATCACATAGTAAAAGAGTTTGAAATGCTTTTCAAGAAAAGGGAGGAAGACAACAATAAAATTTAAAAAAAAAAAAGAAAAGGGAGGAAGAGATTGGGGAACATAATCATACCTAGGACCATCACTGCTTTATTAATTTTGTTAATTTTATAGTTAACTATCTAAAATATATTTCTATATTGTATTTTGACATAATTTTGTATTTAATTTAAAATCCAAGTGTTTAAGAAGCATAATGATATATTCTATTTTATTCTAATGATTAAGAATAGAAATAAGTGGCATTATAAATCTTTTCTACCAGACTTAATAGAATACAATGACTATTAATATATGGAATTAAGTTTTAATCATGGCAAAATTGATTGACTAAATCTCAGACTTTTCTTCCAGTTAAAATATAATTGAAACAGTAGAAAAATGATGTTACAGTTATTGAATTATGTTCAGTAAGATCAACTGCATTTCAGCAATGAAATACATTATCTGTGGAACACATTAAGTTTTACCAAATATAAGAATAGTCATAAGCTTTTCAGGTGGAGATAGGCTTTTCGTGTTGTTAGTCTTACTATTTTTGGTACTTACAAAAAATTAGGCACTCAATAAATAAGGGCATCTTTCCTTGATTTTAATATAATGCTAATTTAAGAGTCTCAAAGTGAATAAGTGATCCCTGGTTACCTAAGGATACTTGCACAATGTATGTTCATGTTTTCATGTTCCATATTATCTTTATGAAGTTAGTTGTGAAACAGCTTAAGTTCTCAGGGACTCCAGACACAGATGTTCCAGATCCAGCTGCACCATATAGGGAATTTACTTCAGTTATCATAAAACACAGTGCTCAAGTGGGCACCATCTTAACGCTGAAAGGTTACTTAGAACATTCTATTAAGGTGAATCATGCAACTCAGAGAGTTTTGTCAAGTAGTACAACATAGATGCTTCGAGCAGTTCTTCATGGTCTATGGGTCAGGGGTGAGGTCAGGAAAATTAATTTGCATCTGTTTCCTGCAAAGGAGCCAGTGTTGGAATCTGGTGATTTGAAGTCAATACATGATCACTAACAAAAGGATGGTAGAAAATTAAAGGTTAAAAAGAAATTAAAAGAGAGACAAAGCAAAGGGCAAGAACAGTCTACCAAGATCAATAACAATTGATCTGTGTTTTAGCCCATTTATAAGGGGTGGACCTTAAAAATTGAATATATTTATTTAAAAAGTGGATATTCTTGCCCTGGCTGGTGGCACAGTGGATAAGATATCCCACTGCGAACCCAAAGGGTGCTGGTTCAATTCCCAGCCAGGGCACATAATGAGGTTGCAAGCCAGGTCTCCAGCCAGGTCAGTAGCTGGAGGCAGGTGAAAGTCAACCATACATTGATGTCTCTCCTTTCCCTTCTCTCTAAAAATAATAAAATCTTTTAAAAAATGTGGGTATTCTTACATGTTTAAACTTTAGTCACCTTCAAAGTACTCTTCATTTGATGCAAAACACCTACTAAGACATTTTTTTCCACTGCTCAAAAGTTTCTGAACTCATTGATATTGATGCATTTTAAGTGCTTCTGTCATATTTTTTCACCTCTTTCACATCAGTATAATGTTTTCCTTTGAAAAGATTTTTCATCTGCAGAAAAAAATAAAAGTGGCTCAAGGTGAGATTCAGTGAATAAGAAGGGTGGGGCATGGGGCTCATGCTGTTTGGGGTCAAAAACTGCTGAACACTCAGTGCTGTGGGGGCTGGTACATTCATAAATCACCCATCATGAAATGGGAAAAAGCATTGAAGGAGTCTTAAAAATTATATTTACTAAAGGCGAATGCAGCCTCTCACAACCACACCAGCTGATACACTGATACAGATAGGTTCCTAGAATACTCACTTTGTGAGGAAGTCTATACTAAAAGAGTCCACACTCCAGAAAATAATTCCAGGTTTTGGGAGGATACCCCTCCCTCATAAATGAATTCTGATTTACTTAATTATGCTGCAGTTATTCAGGGGGAGTGTCTAAATTATTAATTTTAAAAATATATGGTTAGGTAACCCTTTTCAAGTAGTTCCTTGTGTTTTTTGCTGAATAATTAAATATATACTATTTTCTCTACTATTTTGTGCAAAGTGACATATCAATTTATGCTTAGTGTTTAGATTTCCCACAGTAGCATTAATGACTAACAAATTTATGGACAGTTCTATAAGCAAATATTATTTATAGGAAATGTCTCTAATCTTATTATCTATTCTTCATTAATCAAAAAATCTCAGAAAAATCAAAATTAGTCCCTTTACAGAAAAATGTTGGCAATCTTGTTCTAATGAAATATCTCCTAAGGCCACCATACATACACTTGTGCATGCTAAACTTATTCGTATAGTTCTTAGGATACTTTTAAAATAATTATACAATGAGAAACCACATCACATAGATTACAGAGTTTCAAAAAGTAGACTGTGATTTACATTCATTTCATTATTTTCTCTAAGAGTTTAGGTGCTAGGAATTTGGGCATTGAGTAGTGGTAAATACCTAGAAAGAGTAATAATATGAGTTTTCAGTATTTGGGAATTGCCATATTTCACTAATGTAACTTAGCAAGTTAAATAAGTCCTTGTAAATATTTAGAAAAAATATTAATATATAAATGCCTGAATAATAAATTGGGAAAAAAATGTTTTTGGCAGCCAGTATGAACCACCTACATCAAACATTAGGTAAGGGATGTAACTCAGAATTACACATTTGTAAGGCTACTTTTTTCCCCCAAGACTCTTTCTTGCCCTATTTTTCCCATTTTTATTAATGCCACATCACCTTCACTCTCCCAGGCATGGAGGTGAATACTTAATTCATTTTAGTTTCTCCCTTCACCTTTACTGTAACATCCTGAGTCCCTTTGGCTTTTTAACACTTGTGATTCTTAGTTTGTTTATCCTACACTCATCTGCCTGCCCCTATTCAGTTCTAATTTCCTCTCACCTGAGTGACTGTGATATCCCTGGGCTGTTTCCCCACCTCTGAGTCACCCTTTTTCTTTTCTTCATTCATGCTATACCTCTCTATGGGATTAATTTTCTTAAAACATGTATTTTACCATAATCCTTTCCTGCTCAAAAACTTTCTCTAACTTCCCACTGCATATAAAATTATTAAAATTGTTTGGCTTGACATTGAAAGACTCACTGATCTGAATTGTCCCCACTTCCCCCACTAATGCCTGTCTGCTCTTCAGGGGCCCCTGACCTGTGGTCTCTTCAGCCTTTGCCCATAGGATGGTCTCCATGGAAAATGCTTTCCCTGCAGATGTAGGAACTCTTTCTAATATTTCCTTTAGAAATAAATTTGAAATTTAAAAAGTCACAAATAAAGTTAACCCGTCAAGAACCTTGTATAAAGGAACCATGGACATGGACAACAGGTGGGATTGACTTTGGAGGGAATGGATGGATGGGGAGGGGGACAGAGGGGAGCAAAAAGGGACTGGATGTAATACAACAACAATAAAACTTTAAAAAAAAAAAGTTATCCCTTAGGTTGCAATTTTAATCTGTTCCTCTCTTATATTTTATTGGTAAAGTAAACGTAAAATATAATAATAGAGTTTTAAAGTTATTTTCCCTAAATCAGATGTCCTTCATGTGGCATTATGACAATTAGTTAATAATTTCAGTTTTTGTGTAAAATACAAAATTTGAAAAGTGCTTTTGAGATGTTTTGCAATCTAATGGCAATAAACTATAAATTTAGTCAATAAAATTAGTGTAAAACAATCATTATTTAAAAATATTATGTTTAAAATATTCTTTTAGTTGACATTTAGAGTTCTCACTTTTTTCTCCCTGTGTCAAAAAAGGGTTTTTAAAAAACTTCTTTGTCAGAACTTTAAAAAGTTATAGAAGACTTTAAGGTAAGTCCACTTGGCCAACCCCCTACTCTGAGAGATCTGTACAGAAGCCTCTGAACCAAAAGAAAGTTACGTAATAAACCTGACAAGTTCAGGGTCAAGGGACACGTGGCAGGGCTGACAAACTGACAAATTCTTAACTGGGCAGGTCATACTTGTGGTCATGTCCCAGGCCTTTAGGTTCCTAGCAAAGGTCAATCTGTCCCTTAAGTGAGCTTTGTCCATTGTTCTTATGCATTCAGGATAGCATACTTCTGACATGTCAGAGTCATTTTCTTTTCCTGCCCATTGAAGGCACAACTGCAGGCACCAGAGCACAAGACCACAGACCCCCCAGTCTTACTGTTATCTTTTCCCAAATACCATCTTTATGTGCTCTAAATGTTAACTATTATTGTCTTCACCAATGTAAAAGAAGTATATTTTCCCATTTTGCTTTTTATCCAGTCCTATTTTCCTGCTTTGCTTTCTCCTGCTTCTTTAATCTACTACCAATGTGTTTCATGCACCTTCCTCAAGTCCTCTCCTTTGACTCTAATGTAGAAGCTGTTAAACTGCCATTCTCAGGAGCATTTGAGATTTTCCTCTCCAGCATGTGTTGTCAGTTTGGCTCAAAGAAACTCAAAAATTATCTATAGGTTTGGATATTTTTTATATCAACAATTCTAATTAGAGAAATGGATAATTTTTAAAATAGGGCAGGGTGGCCATAGACCTGAACTTGACTTTAAGGTGCCTTGATACAAACAGGTGTTTAAACAACTTTTAGAGTTAAAAGTATCCTTTGCTTACTGTGTGCTTCATTTACTTTCATTGAACATTTAAAGTCTGCTATAAATTATTTCTCTTACCAGTGCTCATACTAAGAATGTTAATAAAATGTAATCCACAGTAGTACAAGCTTACATGAGATGAATTATTATATCAAAAAATTCACCACAGTGTGCCTCAAATAATTAGCTTCCTGAGTACATTCACAATACCATTCAACTTCTATTCCTCAGAAGCACAATTTATTATGCAAAGTGAGGTACACCTGTAATTAGGTGTTAGGTTTCATGAAATCTATGTAAAATGAAGTGAATAAAATATGTTTAAAATTCCCTACACTTCCAGTAAATATAGTAAAAACTCTGGAAGTTAGGATCTACTGAAATTAAGAAGGATAGGAAAAGAGAATAATATTAATTGAGAATTGACTTCACTGGTTGTTATAACATGTGAGCTATCACTTTATCAGAGAATCAGAGGGCTTCTCTGATTAAAACCATAGGCACCCTATTCAGATGCCTTTTAAAAATATTCAGGTAGCTTAATTTTATATAATTATAATACTGAGGTAATGACATTGAAATAATTGTCAATTTTTCACTCTATTGACATGTTTCTCAAAGCAAATAAACTGTGTAATGTAATGGGGCCAATCACCCAACTTCCTTTCTCTCTCTAAATATATCATATTGGAACATCCATGTTAGTTGTCATATGTAGATCTGAAAACTAAACACCACCACATATCTACAATATACCTTTTATCCCATCCCCTCTTGACCTGAAATTGTGCCACTATGTCTGTGCATGGCATTGATTTCTGAATAAGCCACCCAGCTGAGGTGTGATCAGTTACACAGATAGGCTCACTGCTCTTTCTGATACCTGAAACATTCCTGGAGGCTCTTATAATTTTGCAATGTCATGGAGTCTAATCTTTATGGGTCTTATCTAAAATTAGAAAACACAGAATATCATGATTATCTACATTATGAAATATTTATAAAACATAAGTAAAACTTCATTTCTTTCCATAATGAAACACTTCATAATAAAGTGCAAGATTAGTCTACAGTTCTTTGCTTTAAAAATTTAACAAATATGAAAAAATGTAAATTTTCCATTTAACTTTTAAAGGCATACCTCACAACATTTAAGTTTTTATTCTAATAGATGTATGATTCCATCTGAGTATTAGCAGCTCAATCAAACTCTTAACAGTGTTCATTATTGCACGTTTTAAAACTGTAGATGTTGCCTTAATATCTTAGAGCCTCAAAATCCTCCAAAGAATAAGCTATGAGTTCTTCTGCTCACACCAGACATGATACCTCTGAGCCTAGCGGGAAAAGACACCCACCCAGCTAGTTCCTCTATCATCTGCATTCCATTCATTCCTCAATTTAACAGGTTTTGCTTGCCTACTGGCTTAGGAATGATACAAATAAGCTAGTCATATAGTCATATAGTCATAGTCCTCCCCCAGGAATCAGTGGTCACCTCACTGTCTTGTTATTGAACAGTACATGTGTAATACGTACATAATCACAGCCTCTCCTGGTTTACTCTGCTCCTGAGTGCAACCACCATGTAGCTCTGCATGGCATATAGAGTGCTCCTTCCTGGACTGTGAAATTGTGTTACTCTATAAATATGCACTTACTACAAAACAATTTCAACTAGTGGAATTTTTGTGATGATTTTAACAATAAATTGTTTCTTAGCCTTATTTTCAATGTTGCTAGTGACTACCCATCTGTGTAATTTAAACAGAAAGTTGTACATTACCATAACATTTCTTGTGTTTAAGACATCTAAAGATTTGCATCAACTCTGATGGTGATAAATAAAGCCTCAACCATCTGAAAAAACAGGAAGTACCTAAAGAAAAGATGGCTCCCCCAAATAGAGGTCTCTCATTTGCAAGATTTTGATAGGGGAATAATAATCTTCTCACACTATGCTTTAACAGTTATCCCAAAATCCAGACCTCCAATATAATACAAGGGAATATCTTTAAAGTTATAGAACTAGGAATATTGTTAATGATAATCAGCAGGTCCCAACAAGTTCATATGTCTTTTTTGAAGGAAAAACTGACTTAGTTAAAAGAGCAAGATCAAATTTCTGTTTAGCTGCAGAGCCCTTTTACCTTGTGATGAATACATGGTTGTATGAGTGGAATTATGGCAACTCAAGTGGGATCTGAAAACTGAGATTAAACAGTGGAGAAAGAGAAAAAAGTTCTTGCTAATTAGCCACAAAAAATATGTCAGGGTTAAATGTGGTTCCAATAAAGGACACCCATGAGGTCCCCCAAATAAAAAATCACTTAAAGGAACAGTGGGTGATAATATCTCAACAAACCTTTTACCAGCATCACTCATTTGTGAAATCTACTTTATTGAGCCCAGGTTGGTATGGCTCAGTGCATTGAGTGCCAGCCTGCTGACCTAAAG
Organism: Noctilio leporinus; assembly: GCA_004026585.1. Taxonomy (NCBI): domain Eukaryota; kingdom Metazoa; phylum Chordata; class Mammalia; order Chiroptera; family Noctilionidae; genus Noctilio; species Noctilio leporinus. The sequence continues at coordinate 39,740 of PVIW01009862.1, forward strand.
TTAGCCAATTCAATTTTCAATCAGGGCACCTTCCTGGATTATGGGCTGGGTCCCCATTTGGGGATGTGAGAGAGGCAATTGATCAATGTTTCTCTCACGCATTGATGTATCTGTCCCCCTCTTTCTCCTTTCTTTCCCCTTTCTCTAAAAATTAAGTATTGTGTAGGTTTTTTCTATGTAAGCCTATTTTCCACCTAAATGCAACTTCCTTGAAGCAAAAATTGTGTCTAATCTACATATGTTCTGCATTTAGAAGTGCTCAATTATGTTTTTAAAAATAAATAAATTCATAATCTATCAGGTATTATTAAACTTGTGTTTAATAGTGTGGCCTTAAGAAACATGATAAATGAGAGCAGAATCAAGATGGTGGAGGAGTAAGGGGGAACTACACCAATCTCCTCCCAGGACCAATCTGAAATTACAACTTAATTAAAGAGAAGTAATCCAGAATAACCACTAGAACACTAGTAGGAGAGAAGCCTTATAACCACAGGCTGAAGAGAAGAGGCCACTTCATCACAACATAACAACATAACATGTGGAGACATGAGAGGATTGGCTGGGCTCCAATGGGCAGCAGCTGAAGAGACATAGAAACATCTCAGCAGCCAGGGCTCCAACCTAGAAGGGTGGGTTTTAAACCCCAGGTGGGCTTCCCAGCCTACAGCAACAAAGCTGAGAGTAAAACAGGATCCAGCTGTGAAAAGCTAAAAGCCTCCAGGTTTAGCCAGCTTGACAGACTGCTAGAGACACAAAACTCTTAAAGGGATCATGAATGAAAATACACTGATACCTACTTATCCTGGTCTCCAGTAGAGGGAGGCCAGAGTGGACTAGAGATGCTTAGTAGAGTTTGGGGCAGTGGCTTTGAGAAGACAAACAAGGAAGCAGCCAATGGGGTCCCAGTGTAGGTTCATTACCCATACTACAGGCAGACCAGTCTTGTCCAAATTGTATTAGCCTGAGGAAAAGCAATAACCCCACCTGCAGAAATTAATCTGCTCCACCCAGTAGTGACAAAGCCTGATAGCTGATCATAGATTGATTGGATTAACAAAAGAAGGAGATAGACAAAGACAGTGGCTCTCTGGTAGTCTCTAATAGGCTGACTAAGCCCAGACTGAGACAGGAGCTGCCATCACCAGGCAAAGATCTAGGAAGTAAAGAAATTGCACCTCTACACCACAGAAGGTCACACCACAAAGACAAGAAGTCAAAGCACACCAATCTAAAAAGCAGAAACAAACAAGAAGAGCCATCTAAAATGGGGAGAAAAAGAAACAACCCCACATTGAAATAAAAGGAAGAATCCCCAGAAAGAGTGCCAAATGAAATAGAGGCAAGCAAACTATTGGACATGGAATTCAAAACAATGATGATAGAGAAGCTGAATGAGATCAGAAGCTCAAAGAAAACTACAAACAACTTCAGGGAACTACAAAGAACTCCAGGGAGGCTACAAGAAACTTACTGAGACCTATATACCAGCAGTATAAAAGATATCAAAACTACCCATAAGGGCTAGGAGGAAATGAAAAATATAATTTCTGAATTGAGGAATACAATAGAAGGAATCCAAAGCAGGCTAGAGAAAGAAGAGGATTAGATCAATGAGCTGAGGACAACATAGAAAAAAATTCCCAGACAGGGCAACAAAATGAAAAAAGACAAAAGAGAATTAAAAGGTGTTAAGAGAGCTGCAGGACAACATGCAACATAATAATATCCATATCATATGGCTGCCAGAAGGTGAAGAGGAGCAAGGCATAAAAAACTCATTGGAAAAAGTAATAACAGAAAACTTCCCTAACTTAAGGACAGAAAAAGTCATACAATTGCAGGAAGCACATAGGGTCCCAATGAAAATTAATCCAAACAGGCCCACTCCAAGACACATCATCATTAAAATGGCAAATTTCAAAGACAATGAGAGAATCCTAAAAGCATCAAGAGAGAAACAGCAAATAATATACAAGGGGGCTCTGTCCTATAAGGTTATTAGCTGATTTCTCAACAGAAACTATAAGCCAGAAGGGAATGGCAAAAAATATTCCAAGCAATGAAAACCAAAGGCCTGCAAACCAAGAATACTCTATACAAGGCTCTCATTCAAAATGGAAGGTGAAATAAGGAGTTTCCCAGAAAAAATAAGGCTGAAAGAATACATCTCCACCAAGTCAGCCCTGCAAGAGATGCTAAAGGGTCTGCTTGAAGAACATGAAGCATCAGAAACAGAGGAATACAGGTACAAATGGAAAAATAGACTATGAATAAATACCTATCAATAATAATTTTAAATGCACCAATCAAAAACATAGGGTAACTGAATGGATAAGAACCAACTTTAAGTTATGGATGCTTTAAAATAAACTTGTTATAAATAAATTTTACTAAAAAATGTATTATTTTGTATTTTTGTTGTATCTGCATTACTGCAGGTTAAGTTTTCTTAGAATGGAATTACTTCCTAAGTGGGTAAAATCAAGTGATTTGCAATAGCTTTTAGAAAAATCAAGTGTAGTTAAGAAAAAACAAGTAAGAAAATGTGGATGTATATTACATAAAATATACAGGCTATCTTTCTTATTCACCGTTAGAAAATGTGTATTTGTTTGTGAATGTATAGTATATACTGGGTGTGCATGATAAATTAGCAATAGCATTGCCTCTCCTTATTTCACAGGCTTTTTATTAATTTTGAAAAACTATGTTTCTAAGGTTATGATTTAACATCATTGTTTCAGATATAAAGTATTAAATTCTGAGAGCAACCATCGTATCCAAGGAATACAATGTTAGAGCAACCATAATTTCTGAACTGCATGCAGGGTGAACTACTAAGGAAACTGCCAATTTCAATAACATTCCTTTATGTACATGTTTACAACATGAAGAAGGTGTATGATGCTGATCCTGATGTTGCCACACCAACAAGGAAAATGCATAAGGTATGCAAAAATCTCACAAGTTCAGATATTATACACAGAATCCAGGAGATCATCAAAGAAGATCCAGGAAAGCCAACGCGCTCCACAACAAGAGAACTGCAACAGTTCCCAAGATTATTACTGAAGATATCAGATACAGATCCTAAGCTCTTAGAAGAGGCCAGTTTATGACACAGCAGACAAAGGAAAGGTGCTTTGAAAAAGCAAGGAAACTGCTAACAACATTGAAAAATCCCAAAGAAAATAACTCTCCAATTTTCTTGTCCAATGAAAAGAATTGTCAACAGGACCAAATAGTCAACAGCATAAACAACAGATGGCTCTGTGAGATTCTTAATGAAGTCCCAATTGTCATGAAAATGAAATTTCCTGCTACGGTGATGGTGTTAGATGTTGTCAGCAGTGAAGGAGATATCATGACCCCAAATTTGTTTCCACAAGACTTGAAGGTGACTGCTGATGTTTACCTTGACATTTTGAGAGAAGTAGTTGTACCATGGATGAAGCAAGTCACAAATGGATGTCATTTTCTCTTCCAACAATATGGTACACCAGCACATAACAGCAAAAAGGTGCAAAAATGTTTCAGTGTCAATTTTCCTGAATTCTGATCAAAGGAAATCTGGCTGCCTAGCTCACCAGATGCAAATCCTTTAGACTATAATGTGTGCAGCATTTGTGAGAGAGAAGTTAATGAACAACCTCATTTCAATAAAGAGACTGTTAAAGATTGAAAACATGATGATGTCTATGGATAAAGAAAAGTTACTTAAAGCATGTTCAAGATTCCAAAGTCAAATTGAGTCTATTATTGCAGCAAATAGAGACTTTTTGAACAATTTTTAAAAACAATGACTATATTTATGTATTTACATATAAAACTAAATGTATTTCAAAACATAACACTTTTGTTGTTTATTTTACTAAAGTTTTGCCACTTTGTAGCATAGATTTTATTAGCAATTTATGTTTTAAATATCAGTCAACTGGTACTTGGTGTGTTGAGAAATTAGTCAATCTTTAGGTTAGAAAAGACGCTGAGAGTGAAGACTAATTTTGGATTAAATTTACCAACTGCTAAACTATATGATTCATGTACATAGGGAATATATATTCCCATGTTAGCATTTAAATTAGATGAGTTCCTCTGAAAGGTTGTTGGTTCGATTCCCAGCCAGGGCACATAACCAGGCTGTAAGCCAGGTCTCCAGCCAGGTCTGTAGCTGGAGGCAGGTGAAAGGCAACCACACATTGATGTTTCTCTTCCTCTCTGCCTCTCTCCCTTCCTCTCTCTCTGAAAATAATAAATAAAATCTTTTAAAAAATTAGATGAGTTCCTTTCAAATAGATAATGGAAATAGACATTTCTAGCAATGAAACCCCTAAACTGGGGATGCTTGGGAAAACGTATGAATGCTATAGTAAACTCCTTTATTCAAATGTGGATGTACTTAATCTCTACCTCAACATATTCTTAAGTAGTTGAGGAGTTAGTTTAGGACCACAAAGGAAGTCAACCACAAGTTCAAAAATTAGGAAGAATACTATTCTACAAAATTGTTTAAATCCTAGGTTTTTTTTTTTTTTTTTTTTAACCTCAAATTAGTAGATATCATGGTATCTGCTTTGTAGGGACCAGCTGATCACTGCAAATGCCATTATTTCTGAACGCTTCAGCTGGTGAAACATGTGTAGAGGAGAAACAGAGGGTGTGGAGGAAAATGGGACCTCTGTATGGAAAAGAAAAAGAAAATCAATCTACTGTCTAAGATGGAAAACTCCAAAAGGAATAAGTTATAGTTCCAGTAGCTTAAAATAAAGTTGAATTGTATTATTGGAGAGGGTGGGATCTGACTCTGAAACCAAATTCATTTTTTATGGTGGGTTTGTCACTGTCTCTAGGACAGCTTTCATGAAAGTGAGTTCTGAAATACACCATTTCTGTGGTGTATTTTACAAAAATAGCATTACAGAGTAAAATAAGTTTAACAAAAAGAAAAAAGTCTTAATTTACTAAAATTTATCTAAAATATTCTCATTTAACATGTAATAATTATATAAGATATTGACATATTTAAAATTTTTTATATTAACTCTTCATAATCTACTATGTACTTTATAGTATATAGCAATTTGAACTAGCCACACTTTAAGTGGCTACCATATTGAACATTACACATTTAAAAAATATATAAGACTAAATCTTTTGGAAATGAAAATAAAATTTGTTTATTTATATTTTTTAGCTCAGGGAAAGTCTGCCTATAACCAAGCAAATGTAGGTAGGGCCTGGGAAGGATAACTGTGAGATGAGATATTTTTCAGAGACATCAAATAAAAGAAATTAGAGCAAAATATTTCTAAAAGAAATTTTTGAAGGCAATTAATTTAAATGATGTTATTAGGCACTATCATAGGAGTAGAAATATTTTTCTACTGTAATATGTGTAAAATATATATGTATAAATATATTTGTCATGTTTGGTAATATTGCAATTCATAATACTTAAAAAAGTAATTTTTAACAAATAAATGAACATAAGCATTTTGAGAAAATGAAAAGAAATCTTTGTATTAATATGATTTGAGAGGCTGACAGAAAGCAGTAATTAAATGGTGAATTTTCTAGATGTGAAAATAAAAGAAGTGCACATTGGTAGTTACAGAATAGACAGGGGGATGTTAAGAATAATAAAGGAAGTGGAAAAGCCAAAGAACTTATATGCATGACACATGGACATGATCTAAGAAGGGCATTGCTGGAGAGAAGGAGGGATATTGGGTGGAAGGGAGCAAAGGGGGAAAAAATTGGGACAACTGTAATAGCAAAATCAAAAAAATATATTAGAGAGGGAAGATGGCGACAGAGTAGAGAGCAGTGCTGATGGTGTTCTCGAGTACCAAAGCAGCTAGAGGACAAGATAAGGAGCGTGAGATGTCTTCAGGACCCTAGGGATTGGAACGGGCAGCATCTGGACACAGGGGAGCACAGCCCAGAGGCAGAGGAGGCCAGCAGGACAGTAGGTAAGGCGTTCCCGACCTACCGGCCGGTGGGCCGAGGTCGGCTCTGGGCAGTGGCGGCTCTGCCCAGAGGGGCGCGTTTGACTGGGGCCAGTTCCGGGCTCCCTGGTGACTGGAAGTCTCAACAGTGAAGTGCGGGCAACGAGGGCAAACGCCATAGGGAATGCGGAATTGAACTCTTGCAGGGGAGAGACTGTGTGAGAGAGTCACCCCGGCAACAGGGAGAGGAGGCTCCGCGTGGGGCTAGAGGCGGAGGAGAGGAGTCCTGCGGGAAGCCGGAGCAGGGGAGCGGGAAGTGCACCGGCGGGGCGGCTAGAGGGCCGAAAACAGAGCTGCTGGGCCACCGGAGAGACAGCAGCTAGAAGCCCCTGCGAGGGGGGAGGCTTATCCCTGCACAACCACACAGGCCCCCAGGCTCCGCGGGAAAATCCAAACAGCGAGCCGGAGAGCCTGAACTAGTGGCGGGGGGTAACTGACCCGCCATTGCCAGAGACAAAGGCTGCACCACCCACGCCTGGGAGGGGTTCATCACAGAGGCCTCGTAAAGGAATCCAAGGAGAGCTGGTTGGCTTGGAGGCATGGTGCCGGCCCCGGAAGGGCAGGACAGTGTAGGCGGACCCTGGACAGTGTTGACTGACAGGCCGGGCCTCCTCCCAGAACTGCGGGGATGGGGCCAGTCGTCACAGGGACCAGTGAAGTTGCCGGCTGCCCTGCAGGGGTGCTGGGTGCTCGTCACAGGCAGGAACCTCCGCCAGGAGTGGGAGGGGGCACCCTGCGGGCTCCAGAACACCGGCAGCCCTAAAACCCAGCCAGGCTGTGGAAGGCCCAGCCTACCTGGGGGCGGACACTCAGAATCAGCCCTACTGTGACAATCAGAGGCCCTGTCATGCGCCAAGACCTGCTAGAATATAGACTATACACTGTAAAGTCCTGACTAAGAAAAAGAGGCAGCATCAGGAAAGGGATTGCTGCCAATCTCAAGCACCTGAATTATACCCAGAGCAATATGAACTATTAATCCCCAACATATGCTTTACAAAAGTTACTCCTCACATATTCTTAATCCCCCCCATACCTCAATCCACCTAAATATCCAAGACCCTCCCCTACTCTCGAATTAAAGTCTATTCACTCTGTGGCTATAACGCATTCCCAGTCCTCAATCTAAGTATTCCTCCCTTCCCCAGCCTTTCTAAACTCTTTATTCTTTTCTTCCTTCCTCTTTTTTTTTTTTTTTTTTAATTTATTATTTTTTTTTTTCTTTTCCTTTTCTTCCTGGTAAAGCCCACAGGTTCTGGCTCCACCTGGACCAATCAGAAATCATAAAGGGGGAACACACAGCTAAAACCTTTCTTTATTAATATTGATTTCTCTTTGTCTTGTGACTTTCTCCCCCCATCCTTTTCTTTCTTTCTTTCTTTCTTTCTTTCTTTCTTTCTTTCTTTCTTTTTTTCTTTCTCCTTTCTTTTCTCCTTGATAAAACCCACTGGTCCTAGCTCAACCTGGACCAAACAGAGACCATAAAGGGTGAACAGAAACCTAAACCTTTTCTTTATTAATATTGATTTCTCTTTCTCTTGTGACTTTCTCCCTTTTTTTCTTTCTTTTTTTTTTTTCCTCTGCTAAAAGCCCTCAGGTCCAGGCTCCATCTTGACCAGTCAGGGATTATTAAGGGTGAACAGCCATCTAAACCCTTTCTTTTTCTTATTATTATCATTTTTATTTCTTTTTTCCTTTTGCAATTTTTTTTGTTTGTTTGTTTGGTTTGGTTTGGTATTTTGTTTTCGGTTTTTTTTGTTTGTTTGTGTTTGTTTTTGTTTTTTGTTTTTTGTTTTTGTTTCTGCTAAAAGCCCACAGACCCAGAATACAACCAGACAGCCCAAATAAAGGACACACCAAGAACAGCAAGTGGAGAAAATCTGGGAGACAGCAACATTGAACTCCACAAATCTCCTATCACAGAAGGGTGCTAAACTAAGGCAAGGAAGCAAAGCAGGTTAACCCAAGGAAAGAACAAAAATAAATAAATAAATAAAGAGCAAGCAAGAACAGGCACCCAAAATGGGGAAAAAAAGAATCAGTCCATCACCAAAAGGAAAGGAAGAATCCCCAGAAAGAACACAAAATGAAACAGAGGCACCTGGAATATCAGATAAGGAATTCAAAAGAATGATGATAGAGAAGCTCAGTGAGCTCAGCCACATCAAAGAAAACTGTAAACAACTCCAGGAGAACTAAAAAGAACTCCAGGAGACTTACAAAGAACTCCAGGGAAGTTACAAGGAACTTACTGAGAACTACAACAGCATGAAAAAGGACATGGAAACTATCAATAAGTGCCAGGAGGAAATGAAGAATACAATTTCTGAATTGAAGAATACAGTAGAAGGAATCAACAGTAGGCTAGAGGAAGCAGAGGACCAGATCAGCAAGTTGGAGGATAACATAGACAAATACTCCAAGACAGTACAAGAGAAAAAAAAAAGACTGAATACGACTGAAGAGGGGTTAAGAAAGCTGCAGGACAACATGAAACGTAACAACATCCGTATCATAGGGATACCAGAAGGAGAAGAGAAACAAGGAATGGAAAAACTGTTCAAAAAAATCATGATAGAAAATTTCCCTAACATGATGAGTGAAAACATGAATCCAGTTCAGGAAGCACAGAGGGTGCCAATGAGGATCAACCCAAACACACCAACACCAAGGCACATTATTATTAAAATGGCTAATTTCAAAGACAAAGAGAGAATCCTAAAAGCATCAAGAGAGAAAAGACAAATAACATGCAAAGGGGCTCCAATAAGGCTATCAAATGATTATTCAACAGAAACAATTCAAGCCAGAAGGGAATGGCAAAAAGTATTTCAAGTCATGGTAAACAAAGGCCTGCAACCAAGAATACTCTACC